>CM038795.1:90362150-90434528 GCA_021764765.1 Vicia sativa
GAATAATGAGATATTTGTGTTTATAGTATATAACATAATGATTCTCATTTATAGGTCTTTTAACATTAATGATTAGATTATTACACATAAATAACTTACGGCATAAAACAAAAAAATTAGAATCTATTGTATAAATAAGATCCAAAATAATATCGTAAAAATACTTACAATACATCTTTTGTGTTTCTCATGGATTAGTTCATTGTGCTTAAAATAATTTGCTAAATAACACTGCGACAATGGTCCCATGCACCCGTAGGTTACTAATTCCTGTCGGTATGTTGATGAATTATTTATTCTTTTATGTTGTCACTCGATCGAAACTCTTTTCTAATTCAATCAGTTTTCCATCATATGCAATTAAAGCACTATGATGGTTTAGACTGATATAATGGATGCAATTTAACTACGATTTGCCATTTTTTGTTGATTATGTTTATAATATTCATGGCCAACATTTTATCCTTTGCTATGAAAATCGGTTTATCAAATTCTAAGTAAATTTACTTGCATGTGAATCCTTTGATATCTTTAGAAATTTGAACATGAGGTATCTTGCAATGGTTTTGTATCATGTTGGAGATATGGCAAGTGCTATTATGCAACAATATAAGGATCTAATTATAATTGGTTGTCTTTGTCTAGATCATTCCCTACTTCTCATAGGTATTCTTATTCTCATTTTGATTTATACGGATCATGTATTCTACATTCTTTTTCCTTTTTGCATGTAGTTGTATTTCTTGTAATTATTTCAAGCGAAATTAATTGGTTACTCTAAGCTACAAAATGAATTGGGAAATGGAGATGTGTATGTCATTTTAAAACCTTGACTAGGTGGCCATACAACAAAAAGCGAAAAGATCAAAAGTTTGTTCATATTTAGATGGGAATATTTTAGACTTAATTGTTTTCTTTTCGATAGGTGAATATTTATTTCAATCTAAAAAATTGCATGCTAATTATTTTATTTCATTTTTAATTTGAAGGTTGTTTGATTGTGGAAGTGGTGGTAACAACAAATTGGAGTGAATGTTAGGGGAGAAAATTTGGACAGTTTAGTTGAGAGGAGTTCGATTTGAGTGTTGTGTGGATTAAGTAATACAACTCATGTTTTTACAACTATGCCGTATGGGATTTTAATATAAATGCATGCATGTTATTTATTAGGATATGTTATTTTTTCAATGCTTGGTTTACTAAAGCTTAGGTGTGCTGATTCACGGTGGTATTCAATAAGCATGTTTAACGAATATTGCATTTTGTTCTGTGATTATTTTCATTTGTTAGTTAAATTTGTTTGCAATGTGATTAATTTATTCAATTCGATGATTAATTTCAAATATAAGCCATTAATTAAATATATTGGTTAGTCTGCGGTGTTTCAATATTTACAATATCAATAACTATTTATTTCTATCAAGTTAAGTTTGTTTCTCTCAAGAGAAATTTTCAATATTCACTTCTTTATTTTAAGTTGAATGAATCATTATGATCTTAAGACTGAAACCATGTAATAGACCAATGTGATAATACAAAATCGTAAGTAACAATTATTATTGCAACCTTTATGGTTGATATGAGACACAATTTCATCTATAATTAATGTTTTAACCTTTATCTTTACGGGTTTTGCAAAAAATTTGGTGATTAGTATTGTAATGCAAAGGGAAAAGGCAATCGTGAGAGATTAATCTTTTAAATATATAGAATTACAATGAATACTCCCTATTGGGACAGTTAAATTTTGTTGGTGTTCTTCATCGAATCTCCCCTCATAATTCTCATTATATTTCTTCACATCTATCTTTAAAATTACATCATAATTCCGCATCTTTTAATCATAATATTCATTTTAATGACAATAACAAATCAAATTATTATAGTCATCGTTAAAATCAATGATTTCAATAGTTTGAAACTCTAAATCTTTAATATATTTTATAATAATAAATCAAATTAATTTACCACACATAAGATTTTATTTGTTAATTATTATTTTATAATATATAATTACATTCATTATTTTTGAATATTTATACAAATTCATTCAGGTTTTGTTAATTTTTATTATATATATATATATATATATATATATATATATATATATATATATATATATATATATATATATATAATTTTAATAAAATTTATGTTATATTTTTCATGAATAAGGAAAGAGAAAATATTAAAATGCATATTTAAGAAAATAACCATAGTACTATAAAATTCAAAATATAGTGAAGTCTTCTTAATTATATTTTATAAATATATAATTATTAGTTATGCTTTTTTTACTTTGATTTTCTGATATAAAGTGATTTTAAATGATTAATATGCATGATATTAATTAATAAAGTGATAAAAATGAAAATAACTTGATTTGTTAAAAATGAAATTAAACATTACGAAAAGTATTAAAATAAATTCTTAGAAACATGATTGTAGGTTAAATTATTTCTTTTGGCAATTGAAATTAATTGAAAAATATATTAATTGAATACATTTAAAACATTCATAAATTAATTCAAATTTATATTGGTTTTAAAACTTAAATTTTTGAATTACAACATAATTTTTTAACCACTTCTATAATAATTAATATAATCTATTAAATAAAATTTCTCTAGATAAATAAATATTATATAATTAATAAAATTATACTTATTTTGAGACGGAGGGTATATGATATTTTCACATGATACAAAGAAAAAAAAGATTGATTTGCAAAAATATTAGATATTTTTTATGATAAAATGTTAACATTTATACATCAAAATTTATACAAATATTTGGTTTTATAAAAAATCATGAGATAATTATGATTGGTGAATACATAGATTTCTTATGAAAACAAAAATTCATTAATCTTATTATATATTATATATATACTAAACATCACTATATTTAAATTGTTTTATTTATACTATTGATAACTAAGATATTTTATAATAAATTATATATTCATAATAAATTATAAATTTATTATAAATTTAATTGCAAATTGTAATTAGTTCTAAACTATATTTTTTTTACTTAGAGTGTGTTCCGAACCACGTTGGAAAGGGGAAAAAGCGCTTCCTTTTAACTCTTTAATTTTCAGCTTCACAAAAATCACGGTGAAATAGCTTTGGAACGTGAAAATTAAGTGGTAAAACGATTCCAAACACTCACTCAGAAATTTTTTAACTCGTGTCTCGCATGGGTCTAAATACTAGTTGGTAGTAAGAAGGATAATCTTGGTATTTTCTTTAGTCCCTTATGTTTAATATTTATTAAAAATATGTGATTTGTTAAAATATTTCTTTAGTCCTTATTATATCATATTTATAATTTTTACAAATCTACCATGTATGACAGCTCCCCGTTAAATTTCAGTTCTAAATTAATATCCACACTTCATGGTATCTTGAAATAAGTTATGTAGTTGAAATTAGTTAGAATAATGAGATATTTGTGTTTATAGTATATAACA
The DNA here is from genome assembly GCA_021764765.1 of Vicia sativa. NCBI lineage: Eukaryota > Viridiplantae > Streptophyta > Magnoliopsida > Fabales > Fabaceae > Vicia > Vicia sativa. Next base: position 90,365,626 of record CM038795.1, read on the forward strand.
TAATCGTTCTCATTTATAGGTCTTTTAACATTAATGATTAGATTATTACACATAAATAACCTCGGCATAAAACAACAAAAAAAATTAGAATCTATTTGTATAAATAAGATCCAAAATAATATCGTAAAATACTTACAATACATCTTTGTGTTTCTCATGGATTAGTTCATTGTGCTTAAAATAATTAATGCTAAATAACACGACAATAATGGTCCCATGCACCGTGGGTTACTAATTCACATCGGTATGTTGATAGTTATTTATTCTTTTATGTTGTCTCGATCGGAAACTCTTTTCTAATTCAATCAGTTTTCCATCATGTGCAATTCCATGCTATGATGGTTTAGACACGAGATAATGGATGCAATTTAACTACGATTTGCCATTTTTGTTGATGTTTATAATATTCATGGCCAACATTTTTATCCTTTGCTATGAAAAATTTATCAAATTCTAAGTCAATTTACTTGCATGTGAATCCTTTGATATCTTTAGAAATTTGAACATGAGGTATCTTGCAATGGTTTTGTATCATGTTGGAGATATGGCAAATGCTATTATGCAACAATATAAGGATCTAATTATAATTGAGCATTGTCTTTGTCTAGATCATCCTTACTTCTCATAGGTATTCTTATTCTCATTTGATTTCCGGATCATGTATTCTACATTCTTTTCCTTTTTGCATGTAGTTGTATTTCTTGTAATTATTTCAAACGAAATTGGTTGGTTACTCTAAGCTACAAAATGAATTGGGAAATTGAGATGTGTATGTCATTTAAAAACTTGACTAGGTGGACATACAACAAAAGCGAAAAGATCAAAAGTTTGTTCATATTTAGATGGGAATATTTTAGACTTAATTGTATTTTCTTTCGATAGGTGAATATTTATTTTAATCCTAAAATTGCATGCTAATTATTTTATTCATTTTTTTTTGAAGAAGGTTGTTTGATTGTGGAAGTGGTGGTAACAACAAATTGGAGTGAATGTTAGGGGAGAAATTTGGGCAGTTTAGTTGAGAGGAGTTGATTTGAGTGTTGTGTGGCGTTATTAATACAACTCCGGTTTTACAACTATGCCCTATGGGATTTTAATATAAATGCATGCATATTATATATTCAGATGTATATTTTTCAACTCTTGGTTTACTAAAGCTTAGGTGTGCAGTTACGGTGGTATTCAATAAGCATGTTTAACGAATATTGCATTTGTTCCTATTGTCGTTGTTAGTTAAATTTGTTTGCAATGTGATTAACTTTATTCCAATTCGATGATTAATTTCAAATATAAAACCATTAATTAAATATATTGGTTAGTGCATTGGTGTTTCAATATTTTACAATATCAACCAACTATTTATTTCTATCAAGTTAAGTTTGTTTCTCTCAGAGAAATTTTCAATATTCACTTCTTTATTTTAAGTTGAATGAATCATTATGATCTTAAGATGAAACCATGTAATAGACAAATGTGATAATACAAAAATAGTAACAATTATTATTGCAACCTTTATGGTTGATATGAGACACATTTTCATCTATAAATTAATGTTTGCAACCTTGCTTTATCTTTTACGGGTTTTGCAAAATAGTTGGTGATTGGTATTTTAGTAGCAAAGGGAAAAAGGCAATCAGAGATTAATCTTTTAAATATATGGAATTACAATGAATACTCCCTATTGGGACAGTTAAATTTTTGTTGGTGTTCTTCATCGAATCTCCCCACTCATAATTGTCGTATTATATTTCTTCACTTCTATCTTTAAAATTACATCATAATTCCCGCATCTTTTAATCATAATATTCATTTTAATGACAATAACAAATCAAATTATTATAGTAATCGTTAAAATCAATGATTTCAATAGTTTGAAACTCTAAATCATAATATTCACTTTTAATGAGAGTAATAAATCAAATTAATTTATTGACCATAGACTATTTCTATGTTTAATATATTTTATAATAAGAAACACTCATTAATTTACCACACATAAGATTTTATTTGTTAATAATTATTTTAATATATTAATTACATTCATTAACTTTTTGAATATTTATACAAATTCATTCAGTTTTTGTTAATTTTATTATTATTATTATTATATATATATATATATATATATATATATATATATATATATATATATATATATATATATATATATATAATTATATTATATTTTTCATGAATAAGGAAAGAGAAAATATTAAAATGCATATTTAAGAAAATAACCATAGTACTATAAAAATTCAAAATATAGTGAAGTCTTCTTAATTATATTTTATAAATTTATAGTATTAGTTATTCTTTTTTTTTTACTTTGATTTTTGATATAAAGTGATTTTAAATGATTAATATGCATGATATTAATTAATAAAGTGATAAAATGAAAATAACTTATTGGATTTGTTAAGAAATGAAATTAAACATTACGAAGAAAAGTATTAAAAATAAATTCTTAGAAACATGATTGTAGGTTAAATTATTTCTTTTGGCAATTGAAATTAATTGAAAAATATGTTGTCGAATACATTTAAAACATTCATAAATTAATTCAAATTTATATTGGTTTTAAAACTTAAATTTTGAATTACAACATAATTTTACCACTTCTATAATAATTAATATAATCTATTAAATAAAATTTCTCTTAGATAAACAAACATTATATAAGTAATAAAATTATACTTATTTTGAGACGGAGGGTATATGATATTTTCACATGATACAAAGAAAAAAAAGATTGATTTGCAAAATATTAGTATATTTTTTTATGATAAAATGTTAACATTTATACATCAAAATTTATACAAATATTTGGTTTTATAAAAAATCATGAGATAATTATGATTGGTGAATACATAGATTTCTTATGAAAACAAAAATTCATTAATCTTATTATATATTATATATATACTAAACATCACTATATTTAAATTGTTTTATTTATACTATTGATAACTAAGATATTTTATAATAAATTATATATTCATAATAAATTATAAATTTATTATAAATTTAATTGCAAATTGTAATTAGTTCTAAACTATATTTTTTTTACTTAGAGTGTGTTCCGAACCACGTTGGAAAGGGGAAAAAGCGCTTCCTTTTAACTCTTTAATTTTCAGCTTCACAAAAATCACGGTGAAATAGCTTTGGAACGTGAAAATTAAGTTGTAAAAGCGATTCAAACACTCACTTAGAAATTTTTAACTAAGTGAGCTCGCATGGGTCTGAATACTAGTTGGTAGTAAGAAGGATAATCTTGGTATTTTCTTTAGTCCCTTATGTTTAATATTTATTAAAAATATGTGATTTGTTAAAATATTTCTTTAGTCCTTATTATATTATATTTATAATTTTTACAAATCTACCATGTATGACAGCTCCCCGTTAAATTTCAGTTCTAAATTAATATCCACACTTCATGGTATCTTGAAATAAGTTATGTAGTTGAAATTAGTTAGAATAATGAGATATTTGTGTTTATAGTATATAACATAATCGTTCTCATTTATAGGTCTTTTAACATTAATGATTAGATTATTACACATAAATAACCTAGGGCATAAAAACAACAAAAAAAAAATTAGAATCTATTTGTATAAATAAGATCCAAAATAATATACGTAAAAATACTTACAATACATCTTTGTGTTTCTCATGGATTAGTTCATTGTGCTTAAAATAATTAATGCTAAATAACACTGACTTAATGGTCCCATGCACCCGTGGTTACTAATTCTGTCGGTATGTTGATAGTTATTTATTCTTTTATGTTGTCCTTTCGATCGGCTTTTTCTAATTCAATCACGTTTTTCCATCGTGCAATTCCGCTTGCTATGATGGTTTAGACACGAGATAATGGATGCAATTTAACTGATTTGCCATTTTTGTTGATTATGTTTATAATATTCATGGCCAACATTTTTATCCTTTGCTATGAAAATCGGTTTATCAAATTCTAAGTAAATTTACTTGCATGTGAATCCTTTGATATCTTTAGAAATTTGAACATGAGGTATCTTGCAATGGTTTTGTATCATGTTGGAGATATGGCAATTATTATGCAACAATATAAGGATCTAATTATAATTGAGCATTGTCTTTGTCTAGATCATCCTACTTCTCATTGGTATTCTTATTCTCATTTTGATTTATCGGATCATGTATTCTACATTCTTTTCCTTTTGCATGTAGTTGTATTTCTTGTAATTATTTCAACGAAATTGTTGGTTATCTAAGCTACAAAATGAATTGGGAAATTGAGATGTGTATGTCATTTAAAAACTTGACTAGGTGGCCATACAACAAAAAGCGAAAAGATCAAAAGTTTGTTCATATTTAGATGGGAATATTTTTAGACTTAATTGTATTTTCTTTACGATAGGTGAATATTTATTTTAATCCCTAAAATTGCATGCTAATTATTTTACATTTTTATTTGAAGAAGGTTGTTTGATTGTGGAAGTGGTGGTAACAACAAATTGGAGTGAATGTTGGAGAAATTGGACATTTTAGTTGAGAGGAGTTCGATTTGAGTGTTGTGTGCGATTAAGTAATACAACTCAGGTTTTACAACTATTATGGGATTTTAATATAAATGCATGCATATTATATTCGGATGTATGTTATTTTTCAATTCTTGGTTTACTAAACTTAGTGTTACTGATTACGGTGGTATTCAATAAGCATGTTATGAATATTGCATTTTGTTCTGTGATTATTGGTTGTTAGTTAAATTTGTTTGCAATGTGATTAACTTTTTCCAATTCGATGGTTAATTTCAAATATAAAGCCATTAATTAAATATATTGGTTAGTGTGGTGTTTCAATATTTTACAATATCGACAACTATTTATTTCTATCAAGTTAAGTTTGTTTCTCTCTAGAGAAATTTTCCATATTCATACTTTATTTTAAGTTGAATGAATCATTATGATCTTAAGGCTGAAACCATGTAATAGACAAATGTCAAATGTGATAATACAAAATAAGTAAGTATTATTATAAACCTTATGGTTGATATGAGACATATTTTCATCTATAAATTAATGTTTTGCAACCTTGCTTTATCTTTTACGGGTTTTTGCAAAAACAGTTGAAGATTGGTATTTTAGTAGCAAAGGGAAAAAGGCAATGATTGGTATTTTAGTAGCAAAGGAAAAGGCAATGTGATTAATCTTTTAAATATGAGAATTACAATGAATACTCCTATTAGGACGATCAAATTTTGTTGGTGTTCTTCATCGAATCTCCCCACTCATGATTGTCGTATTATATTTCTTCACATCTATCTTTAAAATTACATCATAATTCCGCATCTTTTAATCATAATATTCATTTAATGACAATAACAAATAAAATTATTATAGTCATCGTTAAAATCAATGATTTCAATAGTTTGAAACTCTAAATCATAATATTCACTTTTAATGAGGTAATAAATCAAATTAATTTATTGACCATAGACTATTTCTATGTTTAATATATTTTATAATAAAAACATATTAATTTACCACACATAAGATTTTATTTGTTAATTATTATTTTAATATATTAATTACATTCATTAACTTTTGAATATTTATACAAATTCATTGGTTTTTTAATTTTATTATATATATATATATATATATATATATATATATATATATATATATATATATATATATATATATAGCAACTTCGATTTTCAAAAATACTTTAAATTACGGAAAGCGGTGAAATGCCACCTAATTTTATTCGTTCTAAAAGAGCAGGAAATATAGATAAAACCCCAAACAAGCGGATAAGCGGTCTGTGAAAAAAGTGGGATGGAGTCGGTTATGTAAGGGAAGGTAGCTGCCACCATCCACATTCTCGATGGGACCCATTTAATTCTACGCGTTTGTGTGTGTTTACTAATTTATGGATGCTAAAAGAAAACAAAATTTGTTTCTTATTATTTTGAGTTTGACACGGTTTGGAACCGGTAATACCTATTCCTCGTTATGGGAAAGTCAAAACTCTGGTTCCTCTTAAAAGGCTTTAATTTGTTGTATTGATTTTATAACGTGCGTTTAGCGTTTCAAATGTTTTGAGCTAGGACTTGTTTGTTTGTTTGAAAAGCTTAAGTCCTCGCTGATTTGACGACTATTCACTCTGTCGGAAAAGGTTTGATGATCGCATATGGCGAAAAGGTTTTAGTGAGTTGAATTGTTTTAGGTGGATGAAAATCGAACAATGGACTAGCATCCTCGATTCAAATACTAGAAGCAGGATGAGCTCATGCTCACAGTGCGTCTATCGTCCCAAAGTTTTCTTATGAAAAGAGTGAAGTGAAACAAAGTTCCTTGTTAAACCTTTAAACAATTGGACTAGCATCCAGGTTTAAAGATTAGAAGTTCATTTTGCACAAGTATTTAAACAATTAGTCTAGCATGATTTAAATACTTGGGTTTTTAATGTGAAAGAGTTTTGAAAATGCACTCAACATTGGATCGAGGTTTGTAATTAATTATGAAAGTGTTTTGAAGTTTGATGCGGGGAATGCGAAATGGAGGAGAAAGCAATAGGGACTAGCATCCTCGATTTTTGGTTTTATGTAAGTGTCGACTTATGGATGAAAATGCCGAACAATAGGACTAGCATCCTACGATTCAAATACTAGAAACAAGATGAGCTCAATGCTCAGGTCGTCTATCATCCCAAAGTTTTTTCTTATGAAAGAGTGAAGTGAAACAAGGTTCACGTTATTAGGAATCTTTAAGTAGTTAGTCTAGCATCCAACGACTTAAAGATTCGAAATCATTGCAAGTGTTTAAACAATTAGTCTAGCATCAACGGCTTAAACATGAGTTTTCTTATAAAAGAATTTTGAAAATGCACTCGACATTGGATCGAGGTTTGAAATTTAGTTGCGAAGGTATTACGTCAGCGTCTTTGAGATGGAATGGAGCGGGTTATGATTAATTAAGTATATGGACTTAATTAACCTCGTGAGATAGGTGCTCTATCCCCATGAGAACCTGGTGCATGGTGATTGGTATATAGACCAATGTTGTTTTGCGGGTTATGATCGGTTAAAGCAACAAGGGCTTTAACCAATCTCGTGAGGATAGCCATGCCCATCCCCAACCATGAAGACCCTTTAAGAAATCGGTATGAGCCAATCGGGATGAAGTGATGATGTTAATTTTGATTGTATTGCCGATGTACATTGGTGAATAAATCTTGAATGAGTAAATAATAGACAAAATGCCATACAATACAATCGGAAATTTAAATAATTATTAGAGATGATTTTTGTTTGATGAAAAATCGGCTAATAAACAATCGATAAGTCATCAAACAAAACTATCGGATCCAACAATTATTTATTACATTGCAACAAGAATATTATTTACGATAAAATAAATTAATTGAAATAGGCAAAAATATAGAAATAGCGATTGTCTTGATTACGGATTAGTGTGGAAGGAAAGCCATCGAACTTTGGTTTGTCGAAAATACCTCACGTCTTTGGCGAATCGGTGCGATGCTTCCACCTCAAGACCAACCGATTGTTCCCGGACAAAACAAAATCACCATATGTACATATACTAGAATAGTGCTAACATTCTTTGCTAAAAATTGTTTAAGAGTGAAATAAACATTAAAAAATAATAGTAAATAGATTTTTTGTAAAAAATAAGGTGGTGACACTTGTCACCATCAGACTTTAATATAAAATTAAAAACAAAGAAAATAGAAATTGTTTTATATTTTTGAAAAATAAAGAAATAGGAAGAGTGTTATTTGAAAACAAAGAAATCACTCTTGACCTCTCTCTACTTACGTTTCATGTTCTTACGTTTTGTTGGGTTTCTCTCTTCTCTACAGGGCCTAAACCTCACCTCTCTCTTTCTCGCCCGGCGTCTCGCTTCCTCACCCTCACCGTCGCGACTGTTTCTCTTCTTCCTCTCCTTTGGTGACAGCTCTTTCTGTCTCTCTCTCCCTGCATTGTGACATGATTCTGTCTCTCTCACCCATGCGGCCGATCGCGATTGGTTTGCATGTGATTGGGTTTCTGATACGTTTGTTTGATTTCGGTTTGTTGTTTGATACAGGTTTGTTGTTGATACAGGTTTGTTTTGACAGATTGTGAATGGAAAGGAGGATGCCCTAAGCTCGACCGATTCCGGTGACGGTGGGTCAGCCGGAGCCTTGGAGACGTGTCAGTGCATGCTTGCCTGGGTGAGTTCGTTCCGATTACTTTTCCTCCTCTTCTTTCTCTAAGCTACAGAACTTAGATTTCTGAAAAATATAAATTGTCTGGAGGTTGTTTGGCTGGAAAATGATGATTGCTTTGATCTTTGTTGTTTTTTGAGCTGTGTTTGGTTTTGTTTTGAACAAAGCAGATATTGCACTTGATTTTTACGGTTTGAAAACAAAGTTTTCCTCTATTTTCTCTCTGTCCTCCAATTCGAACTCTCCTCTTTGTATTTTGGTGTACATGAGCGAGATGCTACTGTCTTAGCATGTCCACCTTTTTGTCGATTGCTTGTGTTAATTGATCTAACACCATCTGTCAATGATGACTTTCCGAGTTTTTGGCTATACATCATGCGCCTCACGAACTTTGGGCTGCTACGATTTCTTATCTTCTTTCTCAAATTGTCCTGTTTTTGATGATTATGTTAACTTTGTGGGATTGGTATGGTAATAACTTTGATCATTGTGCTATGTTGACTCTTGTTTTATATTTAAGTTGGGATTTTAAAATATTGCCTTGGTTTTATATTGCTGTCGATTTATCTTGTTGGAATGGCCTTGGTTTATATATGCTGGATGTTGACTTTTGTTATACTTTTGAGGCTTGTAATGTTGGATTGTCATGCTGCCGGAATTAATCATTGTAAACCCGTATGCTTTCGAATTGGATCCGTCGCTTTATTTACTCGGCCCGATTTAAACTAGCGTTGTATTCTTGCCGAAATTGATAAATCGCTTGATTGCTTGTTTGTGAACGGGCTATCCGTGATTTGCGAGCAAGTGTTCTTAGCCGATGATTAATCTTTTAGATTAAGGGCTTATCGTTTGAAACTCGATTCCGCTAACCGCTAATGATGATGTTTTGACAAAAACAATCATCATCGATAATTTCTCGCGTTTTGCTTATATTTCAATTATGTTTGTAACTAACCCGTGCTTGTTTCTTTGTTTCATGTGGCGAGATGATGAAGATGGCATGTCGATGAAGATGGAAAGGTAATTCAAGATGGCATGGTTAAGAGGCTTGCATTTGAAGAAAAATAGACACTTCAACTTTGTAGATATTGTAGAAATCGCTTTAGAAACTTGTAAATTTGGGAATTGATACCAATGTAACATTGTAGTTTGAATTGATATTGAACTTGTAAAACCAGGCATTTCTTGTAACAAACTTGAATTATTATTTAGAATTTCAATAAATTTGAATCAATACTGTAATGTCACAACTTGTATATTGAGATAAATTGACACAATATATTCAAGCTTTTCGTTTTTTGAGCCTTGTAAATGAAACATGACTTGGAGTTTGGATGAACTGTGCCAACTAGAACCTTTAATCATAACAACTCAAATTCTTCCATTAATCTGAAATAATATAGAACTTAGGCGTACAAAGCTTATGAATTCCAAGAAATTCAACACAATGAATCTTGGCATTTCCATTCTTGAGTTACCATTTGGAATCCGAACACAAAATTAAACCTCAATTGGACCACCGCTTGAAATAGTCTTGGTTGAAAATAAAGCACGATGAGATATTTCGAGCTTGCTTGTATAACAAACATATAAGTCTTGAGTGAAATGAAAACTTAATGTATCGGATAATCGCCCAAACTCAAATTCTAAACATTCTCAATTCAAATTCAATTTCCAATTTTGACTCAAAACCGGATGAATTAAGCATGAATATGTTCCAAGAAAAATATGATAAGGAGGGTAAATTTTGGGGTGCGACAGTTGCCCTATTCAATCATCTTAAACACAGTAAGTGAGAGATTGACAACTTTCGAGCATACAGGTGGAAGAGGATTGAATACTAGAGAACAGAAAATTTGCCGGCGTGGGAAACAATGCCACAAGAAAGCGGATAACATATCTTGACTATGGAGCCAAGAAAACACTCGAAGAGAACTTACTAAGCATTAACGGAATGCTTTAACACAAAAGTACGGTGAAAATAACTAGGAGACTTGACAACCTTTGGGATAAGTATAGCAGAAATGGGTTTGACAACACTTTTAGTGAAAATGCTATGAGAAGAGAAACGAACTTCTCAAGCGAAAAGAAAAACCATATAAATTGAAAAATTGACATGACTGAGAACTTAACGAAGAGTTCTCTGAACTAAGGAATACCTGGAAACCTTAAACAGAATTGAAATGACATGATTGAGAACTTAACAAAGAGTTCCACGATTGACAAGGCGAGAACTTAACAAAGAGTTCACAGACTAAGGACTACAGGAGACCTTGAGCAAATTGAAAAATGACACGATTGAGAACTTAACAAAGAGTTCTCTGATTGAGTGGATTGAGAACTTAACAAAGAGTTCTCTGAATTAAGGAATACCTGGAAACCGTGAACAGAAATTGAAATGACACGATTGAGAACTTAACAAAGAGTTCTCTAAATGACAGGATTGAGAACTTAACAAAGAGTTCTCTGATTGACAGGATTGAGAACTTAACAAAGAGTTCTCTGAATAGATGGCTAGAACAATATCGGAATTGTTGGTGCCGAAGGTGCGAGGAGCCGTGGCATGCAAGATGTCTTGTGAGTATAACCCGAGTTACCCGCAGAACAAAATCGATGGCGCCCAAGAATACAATTCTACGGGGATAAACATAACAATATCAGCACACGTGATATAGATGTTTATGAAGTCGGTAAATCTTGTTTCGAACATTTACTGCTGATGAGAGATCTTCTCGAACATGTACGGACATGTTAAACAACCGATTTGACAAGATCTTCAATTTGTATGCGAGATAGCTTTACCGTTGATAGAAGAATCCATTAGGTGCAGTTGAAAAACTTCTAGGGTAATGAGCTTCAATTTCGACATTGTATGGACAATGCGTTGCGGCAAGTAGATGTGGAGATCAACGTCGAGTGGGAGAAAATATCTTGAGATTTGAATAAACATCTCGCCGGGTGGATATTTATTTGTTGAGTAGTTGATAACTTCTGAAATAACGCACTGAAGTTTGATGTAATTTTACGAGACTTCGAGGGGCTTGATCGGGTAGCTGCCAATAGTATTCTTGAGAGATTCTTGTACGAAGAAACCTTTGAAAATACCAAGAATGATGTTGTAGTAATCCTACGAGCGATTCACTGGGTGAATTAAGAATGGGAAACCTTAAAGAAACCATGCGGAAAATTCATAGAGTTCGGTTGAATAATTTCTTGCGTTAGAGTCCATCGAAAGAGACAATCATTTATTTGGGAAGAAATCTATTGAGGCCATCGGTTGTGAAGATCCATACAAGTATATAACTTGTCTTTGGAGAGAAGAGGATAATTTGTGTCGAGAACTAATCCTTCAATTTGATCTACGAGGATAATTGCGATTTTAGGTTGATAAACCCGCAAAACAAATAGCGAAAGCTAATGCATGAGTATGATATGCATGATATGATTTTTCTAATGCAAATGATGCATGATGTTGAGAGAAGGAAGACATCCTTGAGATCAATTGGATCTTGTTGTCGTGAGTTCATGAGGATGATCAATCGATTCTCGGGAAGAGACTTCATCGGAGAGTTGACATTATTGTCGATTGTCTTTCACTGCATTCTCCTTGCCTTTGAGGAGAAAACTAAGTTTCCATTTGAGAAATAGTCTTACACTTTTAATGGGTACCTTAAAGGGCTCCATAAAGAAGGTCCATTGATACAAGAGTTCTCTTAGGAAACCCGATCACTCGGAATAGATTCGATTTGAGAGTCATCATCGTTGTAGACCATTATGGTGAGCCTGTAGTCGGAAGAACTAAATTTGTCATTCAAAATAGTCTTCCGGTTCTGAGAGAAGAATCTTCAGCGATCTTGGAATAACAGTCTTATTGAGGCTTGTGAATAGAATGTGCTATGTAGTATATGTATGAATGCATGAATGAATGAATGCATGTGCCAAATAAATTTGACCTTGAAGGAAAAATCGTTAGCGATAGCGATTGTAAGTTAAACCACCGTGAGGGAAAACATTTTAACACGGTGAGCGGGTGAAATAGTTTTGACCACGAGGAAAAGTGGTGAAGTGATTGACCACGGGCAGGCGGTAGAATCGACCCGGGCAGGCGGTGAACGATTAACCACCGACGAGCGGTGAAAACGACTACCAGAGCCCGGTGGCTGCTTTGATCAACGAGGCGGGGCGTGGAAACACTTTGATCAACGACAGGCGGTGAAATGAGTTTAAACACCGCGGAAGCTGGTTAAACGTACCAAACAAGTCGATTTTAATGGCACGAGATGAGATGCATGATTGACAATGCATGAAGATGCTTTGGTATTTGATGGTTAAGACCAGAAGATTCTTGAAACAAATTTCCCATCAAAAGAAGTTATTAGCATGATTCTGCCACTCAAAATGAGCATAGCGATTGTTACACAGGGAGAATTTGAATATTTCAAGACACGAGCGAAATTGTCGTATATAGCATTCATTGCCCCAATCATTGATTATCGATGATATTTGCTTTGAGAGGATCTTAAACGACGATGTCCCGATCTTTGGGATGGCACTCCCCAAAATTTGTATTCAATGCGGGATCCCCGATTAGCAAATCCTTTGAGATATCATTTGTCTCGATGTGATGATTTGAAATCTTGAAGGATGGACTTCATTGTACTATAGAAATAACATGAACCAATGCTCCACGGGAAGACTTCAATATGTCATGGTGACTTCTTCAGATTGACTGTATTTGGACAATTAGTTATGCAAACATAGGGAGACTTGCCCAGGATGAGCTTAGAGACTCTTATGTCTCAGTAATTGTGAGGTTGATTTGGATCATAGCAGCGGATATCCCAGGTTATCCACCCTTTGAGAAGGACCAAGCCATCCAGTTGCTCTTTTAAGGACACCCTTGTTGGCGAAATTTGAAACCGAATTCGACTTAATTGCCCCCAAATTAACAGAACCTTGAGAAAGCAACACATGATATGCTCAGCGGAGTCCTTAAACGTCACGCACTTACTACAAATAGCCCTAACTTTCAGTAGAATAATCAAGTTTCTCTTCTTTGGACAAAGTTAAACTCTTCACTGATGTTCATTATGAGAACTTCTTCAATGTCAAACAATTGTTTTACATGTAGAAGAATGTTTGTTGTGACAATTATAATGCAACATTTATGTGTCTTGAAGTTTTGTATGAAAAACATTATGATTCTTTTTTGAGTGAAACACTTTTAGAGTGCAACGTTGAAAACTTCTTTTGAAAGATAAAGGAGCATATGATACCAACACGCTTGCACTTTCTTTGTAGGTCAGTGCGATCTCTTTATGCTTTTGAATTAACCCATGCCAATTAGGACTTTTGAGGGTTGTATGGTTTGGTTCACGGTTTTTAGAAAAAGATTTTAGGCTCAAAATATTTGGTGCCCGCATTCTCCATGACGTTCTTCTTAAGTTCAACTATCACGATCACGAGCACTCATCTCTCGAGGAGGTTATGGTGGTTGAGGAACCAATATAGGGTTTCTTGGACACGACAGACACCCACATTTTGTCTTTTGGTATTTGACCACACAACTTGTTCTTTGTTGAGAATCCTTTGCATTTCAGGATCTTACCTGACTTTTGCCTAAGCGGCTTATTACTAAGTTCCGACTTAGCGGGCTCTTTGTCTCTTTCTATTCATCTTTTTTTTTGAACAAGTCGTGGATCTGTACACAACCTTTGATTTGTTAAAAGTGATGGTGACTGTCTGAGTCCTTGGGTAGATGACGGATAATCGTTATGGTGTCATCATCTATTGACCTTTCAGATGTGCGAGAGATACCCAACATGGTATCATCCTCTTTTGATGCACATTGTTGATAGATGGAGGTCGACTACTGTGGTTTTGACCTTTCTCAACCTTTGAAGAAGGATAACCATTGTTGTATCCTTAAATGCACTCTCTTGATGAGCTCTGACGCTCGATCGAATATTTGAACACTACCACCCGGGGGTTGAAATGATGAGGGTTTTTGACAGGTAAAAGAAACTCCTACTTCAAGGCCCAAAGGGGTTAACGAGGGTCTATCTCCCTTATAACTCCGGTGTTTGGGGATTTGAAACAAGGCCTGTACATCATCAGCAAGGTTCTTACTCAAGAGCATACATTCAGAGATTTAACATTTTTCAATTATCGTTATCCTCCTCCATCTTTGCCTTGCGAAAGGATTGGTAACGTTGGTATCAAAAATGCTCGTAAATCATTTAAAGAGTGATAACGAATGGATTGCTTCAAGAAAAACATATTCATTGCATTAAGATAAAAACAAACAAGTTTCTACATGCAAACAAAGTTTAAACAGTTAAACAAGATACACATGAAAATGCAGTAAAGAAAATGCAAGATTGTCATTGTTGAGGAGACTTGGGTTCCGTCTTGATTTGTTGATTTGGCTGACTTTCAGTAGTCTTGACATTCACTTGAGTACCGGGTTGCCATTCCCAAACAGAATCCCTCCTTGAATAGTCAAGTACTTAACTTCTGCCTTCAATAGTTCCTGACCATGCTGAAGCTCGTCTATAGTCCTCTGAGACATCCTTCAAGTTCTAAACGTGCGTCGAGTAGACAGTTTGATATTTATGGACAGAAGAAATGAAATGAGCTTTTCTGGTGAAAATGGAATGCATGCATTATGTCTGAAAGAATGCAAATGTAATATAATGGCAACGCATGTAAGAATGCGATGTAATATAGTAGTAACACATGTAAGAATGCGATGTAATGGTAATGCATATAAGAATGCAATGATGATAATGCATGTAAGAATGCAATGTGATGCGATACAAATCGATGTTATGCGCAAAATCACATGTAAAGTTAAATAGCACAAGGGTTTAAAAGGACGGTCGAACATGGTTTCGACGTCTACCCAATAATTCCCCAAACAAGGTTGGTTCTAATGTTTTTATGCTAAATGCTTCTTGGGGTCTCAGATCCCCTTTTTAGAAATATTATCACCACGTGATCGGACTATGTGGGGATAATACTTCCAAAAGTATACTCCAATAAGCGACTCTTAACGGGATACTCAAAAATCCTTTGAGCGGTTGGCTTCGATTTTGGACATCCTAATACTTAGAGTTATAGGCCTTTTGTCTAGAAATTGCTGCCCCGCACTAGCATACGGTGCAACAATCCCCATAAAACGACCAACTCTAAGTTGTGGTCTTCACGTCGATCCAAAGAACACGGATGTCCAATGGACCTAAGCTACTCAACCACTCTAAACTTATGTTTCCTAGAAGCACAGTATCGGGCTTATCTATGAACCATAACCAACAAATGCCCCAATATCAAAATACATCAACAGATATAAAGAAATAATAGGCAATGAATAATAAACACCTGCGAAGAATTAAATTGGGTTAACTCGCTTTAAAAGACTCCCAGTGAAGTCGCTTAACTCAAGCAACTCGATTTTCAAAAATCTTTTAAATTCGAAAACGGTGAAATCGCCACTAATTTTATTCGTTCTAAAAGAACGGAAATATAGATAAAACCCCAAACAAGCGGATAAAAGCGGTCTACGCGACCAAAAAGTGGGATCGGAGTCGGTTATGAGGGAAGGTATTAGCACCCCTTACATCCATCGTACTCGATGGGACCCATTTAATTCTACGCGTTTGTGTGTGTGTTTACTAATTTATGGATGCTAAAAGAAAACAAAATTTGTTTCTTATTATTTTGAGTTTGACACGGTTTCAGAACCGTGTGCCTACATATTCCCTCGTGCAATGGGAAAGTCAAAACTCTGTAGTTCCTCTTAAAAAGGCTTTAATTTGTTGTATTGATTTTATCTGAAAAATCGTGCGTTTAGGCGTTTCAAATGTTTTGAGCTAGGACTTGTTTTGTTTGTTTGAAAAGCTTAAGTCCTCGCTCGTATTTGAAACGACTATTGCACACTCTTTGTCGGAAAAGAGTTTGATGATCGCATATGAGCGAGAAAAGGGTTTTGGTGAGTGAATTGTTTTAGGTGGATGAAAAGTACCGAACAATAGGACTAGCATCCTACGATTCAAATACTAGAAAGGATGAGCTCAATGCTCAACGAGTCGTCTATCATCCCAAAAGTTTTCTTATGAAAAGAGTGAAGTGAAACAAAGTTCACGTTGGAGCCTTTAAACAATTGGACTAGCATCCAACGGTTTAAAGATTAGAAGTTCATTTGCACAAGTATTTAAACAATTAGTCTAGCAACCAACCATTTAAATACTTGGGTTTTATTGTGAAAGAGTTTTGAAAATGCACCGACATTGGATCGAGGTTTGTGTTAATTATGAAAGTGTTTTGAAGTTTGATACGGGAGATGCGAAATGGAGGAGAAACAATAGGACTAGCATCCTACGATTTTTGGTTTTATGTAAGTGTCGACTTATGGATGAAAAGTACCGAACAATAGGACTAGCATCCTACGATTCAAATACTAGAAACAAGATGAGCTCAATGCTCAACGAGCGCCTATCATCCCAAAAGTTTTTTTCTTATGAAAGAGTGAAGTGAAACAAGGTTCACGTTATTAGGAATCTTTAAGTAGTTAGTCTAGCATCCAACGACTTAAAGATTCGAGGCTCATTTTTGCAAGTGTTTAAACAATTAGTCTAGCATCCAACGGCTTAAACACTTGAGTTTTCTTATAAAAGAATTTTGAAAATGCACTCGACATTGGATCGAGGTTTGAAATTTAGTTAAGGTATTCGACACGGCGTCTTTGAGATGGAATGGGCGGGTTATGATTAATTAAGTATATGGACTTAATTAACCTCGTGAGATAGGTGCTCCTATCCCCACCATGAGACCACAGTGCATGGTGATTGGTATATAGACCAATGTTGTTTTCGGGTTATGATCGGTTAAAGCAACAAGGGCTTTAACCAATCTCGTGAGGATGGCCATGCCCATCCCCAACCATGAGACCCTTTAAGAAATCGACGTATGAGCCAATCAGGATGAAGTCGAATTGATGTTAATTTTGATTGTGTGCACAGTGTACATTGGTGAATAAGTACTGAATGAGTAAATAAACAGACAAAAATGCCATACAATACAATCGGAAATTTAAATAATTATTAGAGATGATTTTTTCTATTTGATGAAAAATCGGCTAATAGCTTAATCGATAAGTCATCAAACAAAAACTATCAGATCCAACAATTATTTATTACATTGCAACAAGAATATTATTTACGATAAAATAAATTAATTGAAATAGGCAAAAATTTAGAAATAGCCTGATTGTCTTGATTCTGGACTGAGTGTGGAAGGAAAGCCATCTGAACTTTGGTTGGTCGAAAATACCTCCACGTGCTGGCGAATCGGGTGCGATGCTTCCACCTCAAGACCAACCGATTGTTCCCAGACAAAAACAAAATCACACCATATGTACATATACTAGAATAGTGCTAACATTCTTTTTGCTAAAAATTGTTTAAGAGTGAAATAAACATTAAAAAAATAATAGTAAATAGATTTTTTTGTAAAAAATAAGGTGGTGACACTTGTCACCATCAGCTTTAATATGAAATTAAAAAAACAAAGGAAAATAGAAATTGTTTTATATTTTTTGAAAAATAAAGAAATAGGAAAGAGTGTTATTTGGTAAAACAAAAGAAATCACTCTTCAGCCTCTCTCTCACACGCGTTTCATGTTCTTACGTTTTGTTCTGGGTTTCTCTCTTCTCTAACCTCGCCGGAACCCTAAAACCCTCACCTCTCTCTTCCTCTCGCCGCGCCGGCGTCGCTCGCTTCCCTCACCCCTCACCGATCGCGACCTGTTTCTCTTCTTCCTCTCACTGGCGCGACCGCTCTTTCTGTCTCTCTCTCACCGGCGCGACCGCGATTCTGTCTCTCTCACCTTCGCACGGCCGATCGCGATTGGTTTGCATGTGATTGGGTTTCTGATACGTTTGTTTGATTTCGGTTTGTTGTTTGATACAGGTTTGTTGTTGATACAGGTTTGTTTTGACAGATTGTGAATGGAAAGGAGGATGCCCTAAGCTCGACCGATTCCGGTGACGGTGGGTCAGCCGGAGCCTTGGAGACGTGTCAGTGCATGCTTGCCTGGGTGAGTTCGTTCCGATTACTTTTCCTCCTCTTCTTTCTCTAAGCTACAGAACTTAGATTTCTGAAAAATATAAATTGTCTGGAGGTTGTTTGGCTGGAAAATGATGATTGCTTTGATGCTGTTGTGTTTTTTGAACTGTGTTTGGTTTTTGTTTTGAACAAAACAGATATTGCACTTGATTTTTCTGGGTTTGAAAACAAAGTTTTTTCCTCTATTTTCTCTCTGTCCTCCACCGTCTGAACTCTCCTCTTTTGTATTTCTGGTGTACACATGAACAGATGCTACACTGTCTTAGCATGTCCCTGCTTTTCTGTCCCAGTTGCTTGTGTTAATTGATCTAACACCATGCTGTCAATGATGACTTTCTGAGTTTTTTGGCTTATGCCATACTGTCTGCTCTGAACTTTGGGCCTGCTCTGATTTCTTGACTTATCTTCTTTCTCAAATTGTCCCTGTTTTTGATGATTATGTTAACACTGTGGGATTGGTATGGCTGATAACCTTGATCATTGTGCTATGTTGACTCTTGTTTTATATTTAACTGTTGGGATTTTAAAATATTGCCTTGGTTTACATATGTTGCCTGTCGATTTATACTGTTGGAATATGGCCTTGGTTTACATATGCTTGCTGCCTGGATGTTGACTTTTGTTATACTTTTGAGGCTTGTAATGTTGGATTGTCATGCTGCCCGGAATTAATCATTGTCGCTTCGTATGCTTTCGGAATTGGATCCGTCGCTTTATTTACTCGCTGCCCAGATTTAAACTGTCGCGTTGTATGCTTGCTGCCCGAAATTGAATCGTCGCTTCGATTGCTTGTTTGTGAACCGGGCTATCCCGTGATTTGCGAGCAAGTGTTCTTCGCCGATGATTAATCTTTTTAAGATTCTGAGGCTTATCGTTTGAAACCTGATTCCCGCCTAACCGCCTAATGATGATGTTTTGACAAAAAGAAACAATCTTCTCTGATAATTTCTCGCGTTTTTGCTTATATTTCAATTATGTTTTGTAACTTCTAACCCGTGCTTGTTTCTTTGTTTCATGTGGCGAGATGATGAAGATGGCATGTCGATGAAGATGGAAAGGTAATTCAAGATGGCCGCGAAGTTAAGAGGCTTGCATTTCGAAGAAAAAGCCGAGACACTTCAAGACTTTGTAGATATTGTAGAAATCGCTTTAGAAACTTGTAAATTTGGGAATTGATACCAATGTAACCTTGTAGTTTGAATTGATATTGAACTTGTAAAACCCCGGCATTTCTTGTAACAAACTTGAATTATTATTTAGAATTTCAATAGAATTTGAATCAATACCTGTAAGTGTCACAACTTGTATAACTCGCAACATTGAGATAAATTGACACAATATATTCAAGCTTTTCCGTTGTACTTTTGAGCCTTGTAAATGAAAACATGACTTGGAGTTTGGATGAACCTGTGCCAACTAGAACCTTTAATCATAACAACTCAAATTCTTCTCGTATACGAAATAATATAGAACTTAGGCGTACAAAGCTTATGAATTCCAAGAAATTCAACACAATGAATCTTGGCATTTCCATTCTTGAGTTACCATTTGGAATCCCGAACACAAAATTCGCTCTAAACCTCCAATTGGACCACCGCTTGAAATAGTCTTGGTTGAAAATAAAGCACGATGAGATATTTCAGGCTTTGCTTGTATTAAACAAACATATAAGTCTTCAGACGAAATGAAAACTTAATGTATCAGATAATACGCCACAAACTCAAATTCTAAACATTCTCAAATTCAAAATTCAATTTCCAATTTTGACTCAAAAACCAGATGAATTAAGCATGAATATGTTCCAAGAAAAATATGATAAGGAGGGTAAATTTTGGGGTGCGACAATATGTATATATATATATATATAATTTTAATGAAATTTATGTTATATTTTTCATGAATAAGGAAAGAGAAAATATTAAAATGCATATTTAAGAAAATAACCATACTACTATAAAAAATTCAAAATATAGTGAAGTCTTCTTAATTATATTTTTATAAATATATAGTATTAGTTATTCTTTTTTTTTTTTACTTTGATTTTTCTGATATAAAGTGATTTTAAATGATTAATATGCATGATATTAATTAATAAAGTGATAAAAATGAAAATAACTTATTGGATTTGTTAAGGACATGAAATTAAACATTACGAAGAAAAGTATTAAAAATAAATTCTTAAAAACATGATTGTAGGTTAAATTATTTCTTTTGGCAATTGAAATTAATTGAAAAATATGTTAATCGAATACGTTTAAAACATTCATAAATTAATTCGAATTTATATTGGTTTTTAAAACTTAAATTTTTGAATTACAACATAATTTTTTTACCACTTCTATAATAATTAATATAATCTATTAAATAAAATTTCTCTTAGATAAACAAATATTATATAATTAATAAAATTATACTTATTTTGAGACGGAGGGAGTATATGATATTTTCACATGATACAAAGAAAAAAAAAAGATTGATTTGCAAAAATATTAATATATTTTTTTATGATAAAATGTTAACATTTATACATCAAAATTTATACAAATATTTGGTTTTATAAAAAATCATGAGATAATTATGATTGGTGAATACATAGATTTCTTATGAAAACAAAAATTCATTATTCTTTTTATATATTATATATATACTAAACATCACTATATTTAAATTTTTTTATTTATACTATTGATAACTAAGATATTTTATAATAAATTATCAATTTATTATCAATTTATTTGCAAATTGTAATTAGTTCTAAACTATATTTTTTTTATTTAGAGTGTGTTCCGAACCATGTTGGAAAGGGGAAAAAGCGCTTCCTTTTAACTCTTTAATTTTCAGCTTCACAAAAATCACGGTGAAATAGCTTTGGAACGTGAAAATTATGTGGTAAAACGATTCCAAACACTCACTTAGAAATTTTTTAACTCGTGTCTCACATGGGTCTAAATACTAGTTGGTAGTAAGAAGGATAATCTTGTATTTTCTTTAGTCCCTTATGTTTAATATTTATTAAAAATATGTGATTTGTTAAAATATTTCTTTAGTCCTTATTATATCATATTTATAATTTTTACAAATCTACCATGTATGACAGCTCCCCGTTAAATTTCAGTTCTAAATTAATATCCACACTTCATGGTATCTTGAAATAAGTTATGTAGTTGAAATTAGTTAGAATAATGAGATATTTGTGTTTATAGTATATAACATAATCGTTCTCATTTATAGGTCTTTTAACATTAATGATTAGATTATTACACATAAATAACCTACGGCATAAAAACAACAAAAAAAAAATTAGAATCTATTTGTATAAATAAGATCCAAAATAATATACGTAAAAATACTTACAATACATCTTTGTGTTTCTCATGGATTAGTTCATTGTGCTTAAAATAATTAATGCTAAATAACCTGCATCTTAATGGTCCCATGCACCCGTAGGTTACTAATTCGTGTCGGTATGTTAATAGTTATTTATTCTTTTATGTTGTCGCTCGATCGGAAACTCTTTTCTAATTCAATCACAGTTTTCCATCATGTGCAATTCCGCTTGCTATGATGGTTTAGACCTGAGATAATGGATGCAATTTAACTCTGATTTGCCATTTTTTGTTGATTATGTTTATAATATTCATGGCCAACATTTTTATCCTTTGCTATGAAAATCAGTTTATCAAATTCTAAGTCAATTTACTTGCATGTGAATCCTTTGATATCTTTAGAAATTTGAACATGAGGTATCTTGCAATGGTTTTGTATCATGTTGGAGATATGGCAAGTGCTATTATGCACCAATATAAGGATCTAATTATAATTGAGCATTGTCTTTGTCTAGATCATCCCTACTTCTCATAGGTATTCTTATTCTCATTTTGATTTATCTGGATCATGTATTCTACATTCTTTTTCCTTTTTGCATGTAGTTGTATTTCTTGTAATTATTTCTAACGAAATTGGTTGGTTACTCTAAGCTACAAAATGAATTGGGAAATTGAGATGTGTATGTCATTTTAAAAACTTGACTAGACTGGCCATACAACAAAAACTGAAAAGATCAAAAGTTTGTTCATATTTAGATGGGAATATTTTTAGACTTAATTGTATTTTCTTTCTAATAGGTGAATATTTATTTCAATCCCTAAAAATTGCATGCTAATTATTTTTCTGTTCATTTTTAATTTGAAGAAGGTTGTTTGATTGTGGAAGTGGTGGTAACAACAAATTGGAGTGAATGTTAGGGGAGAAGCTGGACAGTTTAGTTGAGAGGAGTTCTGATTTGAGTGTTGTGTAGCAGTTAAGTAATACAACTCTAGTTTTTACAACTATGCCCTATGGGATTTTAATATAAATGCATGCATATTATAAATTCAGATGTATGTTATTTTTTCAATTCTTGGTTTACTAAAGCTTAGGTGTGCCTGGTTACGGTGGTATTCAATAAGCATGTTTAACGAATATTGCATTTTGTTCCTGTGATTATTGTCGTTGTTAGTTAAATTTGTTTGCAATGTGATTAACTTTATTCCAATTCCAGTGATTAATTTCAAATATAAAGCCATTAATTAAATATATTGGTTAGTACGCGGTGTTTCAATATTTTACAATATCAGCCAACTATTTATTTCTATCAAGTTAAGTTTGTTTCTCTCGAGAGAAATTTTCAATATTCACTTCTTTATTTTAAGTTGAATGAATCATTATGATCTTAAGACTGAAACCATGTAATAGACAAATGTGATAATACAAAATTGTATGTAACAATTATTATTGCAACCTTTATGGTTGATATGAGACACATTTTCATCTATAAATTAATGTTTTGCAACCTTGCTTTATCTTTTACGGGTTTTTGCAAAAACAGTTGGTGATTGGTATTTTAGTAGCAAAGGGAAAAAGGCAATCGCAGAGATTAATCTTTTAAATATATGAGAATTACAATGAATACTCCCCTATTGGGACAGTTAAATTTTTGTTGGTGTTCTTCATCGAATCTCCCCACTCATAATTGTCGTATTATATTTCTTCACATCTATCTTTAAAATTACATCATAATTCCCGCATCTTTTAATCATAATATTAATTTTAATGACAATAACAAATCAAATTATTATAGTCATCGTTAAAATCAATGATTTCAATAGTTTGAAACTCTAAATCATAATATTCACTTTTAATGAGAGTAATAAATCAAATTAATTTATTGACCATAGACTATTTCTATGTTTAATATATTTTATAATAAGAAACACTTATTAATTTACCACACAAAGATTTTATTTGTTAATTATTATTTTAATATATTAATTACATTCATTAACTTTTTGAATATTTATACAAATTCATTCAGTTTTTGTTAATTTTATTATATATATATATATATATATATATATATATATATATATATATATATATATATATATTTTAATGAAATTTATGTTATATTTTTCATGAATAAGGAAAGAGAAAATATTAAAATGCATATTTAACAAAATAACCATAGTACTATAAAAATTCAAAATATAGTGAAGTCTTCTTAATTATATTTTTATAAATATATAGTATTAGTTATTCTTTTTTTTTTTACTTTGATTTTTCTGATATAAAGTGATTTTAAATGATTAATATGCATGATATTAATTAATAAAGTGATTAAAATGAAAATAATATATTTTATAATAAGAAACACTTATTAATTTACCACACATAAGATTTTATTTGTTAATTATTATTTTAATATATTAATTACATTCATTAACTTTTTGAATATTTATAATTTTATTATATATATATATATATATATATATATATATATATATATATATATATTTTAAAGAAATTTATGTTATATTTTTCATGAATAAGGAAAGAGAAAATATTAAAATGCATATTTAAGAAAATAACCATAGTACTCTAAAAATTCAAAAGATAGTGAAGTCTTCTTAATTATATTTTTATAAATATATAGTATTAGTTTTTTTTTTTTTTACTTTGATTTTTCTAATAAAAAGTGATTTTCAATGATTAATATGCATGATATTAATTAATAAAGTGATAAAAATGAAAATAACTTATTGGATTTGTTAAGGAAATGAAATTAAACATTACGAAGAAAAGTATTAAAAATAAATTCTTAGAAACATGATTGTAGGTTAAATTATTTCTTTTGGCAATTGAAATTAATTGAAAAATATGTTAATTGAATACATTTAAAACATTCATAAATTAATTCAAATTTATATTGGTTTTTAAAACTTAAATTTTTGAATTACAACATAATTTTTTACTTCTATAATAATTAATATAATCTATTAAATAAAATTTCTCTTAGATAAACAAATATTATATAATTAATAAAATTATACTTATTTTGAGACGGAGGGAGTATATGATATTTTCACATGATACAAAGAAGAAAAAAAGATTGATTTGCAAAAATATTAGTATATTTTTTTATGATAAAATGTTAACATTTATACATCAAAATTTATACAAATATTTGGTTTTATAAAAAATCATGAGATAATTATGATTGGTGAATACATAGATTTCTTATGAAAACAAAAATTCATTATTCTTTTTATATATTATATATATACTAAACATCACTATATTTAAATTATTTTATTTATACTATTGATAACTAAGATATTTTATAATAAATTATATATTCATAATAAATTATAAATTTATTTGCAAATTGTAATTAGGTCTCAACTATATTTTTTTTACTTAGAGTGTGTTCCGAACCACGTTGGAAAGGGGGAAAAGCGCTTCCTTTTAACTCTTTAATTTTCAGCTTCACAAAAATCACGGTGAAATAGCTTTGGAACGTGAAAATTAAGTGGTAAAACGATTCCAAACACTCACTTAGAAATTTTTTTAACTCGTGTCTCGCATGGGTCTAAATACTAGTTGGTAGTAAGAAGGATAATCTTGGTATTTTCTTTAGTCCCTTATGTTTAATATTTATTAAAAATATGTGATTTGTTAAAATATTTCTTTAGTCCTTATTATATCATATTTATAATTTTTACAAATCTACCATGTATGACAGCTCCCCGTTAAACTTCAGTTCTAAATTAATATCCACACTTCATGGTATCTTGAAATAAGTTATGTAGTTGAAATTAGTTAGAATAATGAGATATTTGTGTTTATAGTATATAACATAATCTTTCTCATTTATAGGTCTTTTAACATTAATGATTAGATTATTACACATAAATAACCTACGGCATAAAAACAACAAAAAGAAATTAGAATCTATTTGTATAAATAAGATCCAAAATAATATACGTAAAAATACTTACAATACATCTTTGTGTTTCTCATGGATTAGTTCATTGTGCTTAAAATAATTAATGCTAAATAACCTGCAGCTTAATGGTCCCATGCACCCGTAGGTTACTAATTCCTGTCGGTATGTTGATAGTTATTTATTCTTTTATGTTGTAACTCGATCAGAAACTCTTTTCTAATTCAATCACAGTTTTCCATCATGTGCAATTCCGCTTGCTATGATGGGTTAGACCTGAGATAATGGATGCAATTTAACTCTGATTTTCCATTTTTTCTTGATTATGTTTATAATATTCATGGCCAACATTTTTATCCTTTGCTATGAAAATCAGTTTATCAAAATCTAAGTCAATTTACTTGCATGTGAATCCTTTGATATCTTTAGAACTTTGAACATGAGGTATCTTGCAATGGTTTTGTATCATGTTGGAGATATGGCAAGTGCTATTATGCAACAATATAAGGATCTAATTATAATTGAGCATTGTCTTTGTCTAGATTATCCTTACTTCTCATAGGTATTCTTTTTCTCATTTTGATTTATCTGGATCATGTATTCGACATTCTTTTTCCTTTTTGCATGTAGTTGTATTTCTTGTAATTATTTCAAACGAAATTGGTTGCTTACTCTAAGCTACAAAGTGAATTGGGAAATAGAGATGTGTATGTCATTTTAAAAACTTGACTAGACTGGCCATACAACAAAAACTGAAAAGATCAAAAGTTTGTTCATATTTAGATGGGAATATTTTTAGACTTAATTGTATTTTCTTTCTGATAGGTGAATATTTATTTTAATCCCTAAAAATTGCATGCTAATTATTTTTCTGTTCATTTTTTATTTGAAGAAGGTTGTTTGATTGTGGAAGTGGTGGTAACAACAAATTGGAGTGAATATTAGGGGAGAAGCTGGACAGTTTAGTTGAGAGGAGTTCTAATTTGAGTGTTGTGTAGCAGTTAAGTAATACAACTCCAGTTTTTACAACTATGCCCTATCGGATTTTAATATAAATGCATCCATATTATATATTCAGATGTATGTTATTTTTTCAATTCTTGGTTTACTAAAGCTTAGGTGTGCCTGGTTACGGTGGTATTCAATAAGCATGTTTAACGAATATTGCATTTTGTTCGAGTGATTATTGTTGTTGTTAGTTAAATTTGTTTGCAATGTGATTAACTTGATTCCAATTCCATGGATTAATTTCAAATATAAAGCCATTAATTAAATATATTTGTTAGTACGCGGTGTTTCAATATTTTACAATATCAGCCAACTATTTATTTCTATCAAGTTAAGTTTGTTTCTCTCGAGAGAAATTTTCAATATTCACTTCTTTACTTTAAGTTGAATGAATCATTATGATCTTAAGACTGAAACCATGTAATAGACAAATGTGATAATACAAAAATCGTAAGTAACAATTATTATTGCAACCTTTATGGTTGATATGAGACACATTTTCATCTATAAATTAATGTTTTGCAACCTTGCTTTATCTTTTACGGGTTTTTGCAAAAACAGTTGGTGATTGGTATTTTAGTAGCAAAGGGAAAGAGGCAATCGCAGAGATTAATCTTTTAAATATATGAAATTACAATGAATACTCCCTATTGGGACAGTTAAATTTTTGTTGTGTTCTTCATCGAATCTCCCCACTCATAATTGTCGTATTATATTTCTTCACATCTATCTTTAAAATTACATCATAATTCCGAATCTTTTAATCATAATATACATTTTAATGACAATAACAAATCAAATTATTATAGTCATCGTTAAAATCAATGATTTCAATAGTTTGAAACTCTAAATCATAATATTCACTTTTAATGAGAGTAATAAGTCAAATTAATTTATTGACCATAGACTATTTCTATGTTTAATATATTTTATAATATGAAACGCTTATTAATTTACCACACATAAGATTTTATTTGTTAATTATTATTTTAATATATTAATTACATTCATTAACTTTTTGAATATTTATACAAATTCATCCATTTTTGTTAATATTATTATATATATATATATATATATATATATATATATATATATATATATATATATATATATATATATATATATATATATAAATTAAATAAATTTATATTATATTTCATGAATAAGGAAAGAAAAATATTAAAATGCATATTTAAGAAAATAACCATAGCACTATAAAAATTCAAAATATAGTGAAATCTTCTTAATTTTATTTTTATAAATATATAGTATTAGTTATTCTTTTTTTTTTACTTTGATTTTTCTGATATAAAGTGATTTTAAATGATTAATATGCATGATATTAATTAAAAAAGTGATAAAAATGAAAATAACTTATTGGATATGTTAAGGAAATGAAATTAAACATTACGAAGAAAAGTATTAAAAATAAATTCTTAGAAACATGATTGTAGGTTAAATTATTTCTTTTGGCAATTGAAAATAATTGAAAAATATGTTAATCAAATACATTTAAAACATTCATAAATTAATTCAAATTTATATTGGTTTTTAAAACCTAAATTTTTGAATTAAAACATAATTTTTTTACCACTTCTATAGTAATTAATATAATCTATTAAATAAAATTTCTCTTAGATAAACAAATATTATATAATTAATAAAATTATGCTTATTTTGAGACGGAGGAAGTATATGATATTTTCACATGATACAAAGAAGAAAAAAAATATTGATTTGCAAAAATATTAGTATATTTTTTTATGATAAAATGTTAACATTTATACATCAAAATTTATACAAATATTTGGTTTTATAAAAAATCATGAGATAATTATGATTGGTGAATACATAGATTTCTTATGAAAACAAAAATTCATTATTCTTTTTATATATTATATATATACTAAACATCACTATATTTAAATTTTTTTATAAATAAGATCCAAAATAATATACGTAAAAATACTTACAATACATCTTTGTGTTTCTCATGGATTAGTTCATTGTGCTTAAAATAATTAATGCTAAATAACCTGCAGCTTAATGGTCCCATGCACCCGTAGGTTACTAATTCGTGTCGGTATGTTAATAGTTATTTATTCTTTTATGTTGTCACTCGATCGGAAACTCTTTTCTAATTCAATCACAGTTTTCCATCATGTGCAATTCCGCTTGCTATGATGGTTTAGACCTGAGATAATGGATGCAATTTAACTCTGATTTGCCATTTTTTGTTGATTATGTTTATAATATTCATGGCCAACATTTTTATCCTTTGCTATGAAAATCAGTTTATCAAATTCTAAGTCAATTTACTTGCATGTGAATCCTTTGATATCTTTAGAAATTTGAACATGAGGTATCTTGCAATGGTTTTGTATCATGTTGGAGATATGGCAAGTGCTATTATGCAACAATATAAGGATCTAATTATAATTGAGCATTGTCTTTGTCTAGATCATCCTTACTTCTCATAGGTATTCTTATTCTCATTTTGATTTATCTGGATCATGTATTCTACATTCTTTTTCCTTTTTGCATGTAGTTGTATTTCTTGTAATTATTTCAAACGAAATTGGTTGGTTACTCTAAGCTACAAAATGAATTGGGAAATTGAGATGTGTATGTCATTTTAAAAACTTGACTAGAGTGGCCATACAACAAAAACTGAAAAGATCAAAAGTTTGTTCATATTTAGATGGGAATATTTTTAGACTTAATTGTATTTTCTTTCTGATAGGTGAATATTTATTTTAATCCCTAAAAATTGCATGCTAATTATTTTTCTGTTCATTTTTTATTTGAAGAAGGTTGTTTGATTGAGGAAGTGGTGGTAACAACAAATTGGAGTGAATGTTAGGGGAGTCAGTTTAGTTGAGAGGAGTTCTGATTTTAGTGTTGTGTAGCAGTTAAGTAATACAACTCCAGTTTTTACAACTATGCCCTATGGGATTTTAATATAAATGCATACATATTATATATATTCAGATGTATGTTATTTTTTCAATTCTTGGTTTACTAAAGCTTAGGTGTGCCTGGTTACGGTGGTATTCAATAAGCATGTTTAACGAATATTGCATTTTGTTCCTGTGATTATTGTCGTTGTTAGTTAAATTTGTTTGCAATGTGATTAACTTTATTCCAATACCAGTGATTAATTTCAAATATAAAGCCATTAATTAAATATATTGGTTAGTACGCGGTGTTTCAATATTTTACAATATCAGCCAACTATTTATTTCTATCAAGTTAAGTTTGTTTCTCTCGAGAGAAATTTTCAATATTCACTTCTTTATTTTAAGTTGAATGAATCATTATGATCTTAAGACTGAAACCATGTAATAGACAAATGTGATAATACAAAAATCGTAAGTAACAATTATTATTGCAACCTTTATGGTTGATATGAGACACATTTTCATCTATAAATTAATGTTTTGCAACCTTGCTTTATCTTTTACGGGTTTTTGCAAAAACAGTTGGTGATTGGTATTTTAGTAGCAAAGGGAAAGAGGCAATCGCAGAGATTAATCTTTTAAATATATGAGAATTACAATGAATACTCCCCTATTGGGACAGTTAAATTTTTGTTGGTGTTCTTCATCGAATCTCCCCACTCATAATTGTCGTATTATATTTCTTCACATCTATCTTTAAAATTACATCATAATTCCCGAATCTTTTAATCATAATATACATTTTAATGACAATAACAAATCAAATTATTATAGTCATCGTTAAAATCAATGATTTCAATAGTTTGAAACTCTAAATCATAATATTCACTTTTAATGAGAGTAATAAGTCAAATTAATTTATTGACCATAGACTATTTCTATGTTTAATATATTTTATAATATGAAACGCTTATTAATTTACCACACATAAGATTTTATTTGTTAATTATTATTTTAATATATTAATTACATTCATTAACTTTTTGAATATTTATACAAATTCATTCATTTTTTGTTAATATTATTATATATATATATATATATATATATATATATATATATATATTTTAATGAAATTTATGTTATATTTTTCATGAATAAGGAAAGAGAAAATATTAAAATGCATATTTAAGAAAATAACCATAGTACTATAAAAATTCAAAATATAGTGAAATCTTATTAATTATATTTTTATAAATATATAGTATTAGTTATTCTTTTTTTTTTACTTTGATTTTTCTGATATAAAGTGATTTTAAATGATTAATATGCATGATATTAATTAAAAAAGTGATAAAAATGAAAATAACTTATTGGATATGTTAAGGAAATGAAATTAAACATTACGAAGAAAAGTATTAAAAATAAATTCTTAGAAACATGATTGTAGGTTAAATTATTTCTTTTGGCAATTGAAAATAATTGAAAAATATGTTAATCAAATACATTTAAAACATTCATAAATTAATTCAAATTTATATTGGTTTTTAAAACTTAAATTTTTGAATTAAAACATAATTTTTTTACCACTTCTATAGTAATTAATATAATCTATTAAATAAAATTTCTCTTAGATAAACAAATATTATATAATTAATAAAATTATGCTTATTTTGAGACGGAGGAAGTATATGATATTTTCACATGATACAAAGAAGAAAAAAAATATTGATTTGCAAAAATATTAGTATATTTTTTTATGATAAAATGTTAACATTTATACATCAAAATTTATACAAATATTTGGTTTTATAAAAAATCATGAGATAATTATGATTGGTGAATACATAGATTTCTTATGAAAACAAAAATTCATTATTCTTTTTATATATTATATATATACTAAACATCACTATATTTAAATTTTTTTATAAATAAGATCCAAAATAATATACGTAAAAATACTTACAATACATCTTTGTGTTTCTCATGGATTAGTTCATTGTGCTTAAAATAATTAATGCTAAATAACCCGCAGCTTAATGGTCCCATGCACCCGTAGGTTACTAATTCCTGTCGGTATGTTGATAGTTATTTATTCTTTTATGTTGTCACTCGATCGGAAACTCTTTTCTAATTCAATCACAGTTTTCCATCATGTGCAATTCCGCTTGCTATGATGGTTTAGACCTGAGATAATGGATGCAATTTAACTCTGGTTTGCCATTTTTTGTTGATTATGTTTATAATATTCATGGCCAACATTTTTATCCTTTGCTATGAAAATCAGTTTATCAAATTCTAAGTCAATTTACTTGCATGTGAATCCTTTGATATCTTTAGAAATTTGAACATGAGGTATCTTGCAATGGTTTTGTATCATGTTGGAGATATGGCAAGTGCTATTATGCAACAATATCAGGATCTAATTATAATTGAGCATTGTCTTTGTCTAGATCATCCTTACTTCTCATAGGTATTCTTATTCTCATTTTGATTTATCCGGATCATGTATTCTACATTCTTTTCCTTTTTGCATGTAGTTGTATTTCTTGTAATTATTTCAAACGAAATTGGTTGGTTACTCTAAGCTACAAAATGAATTGGGAAATTGAGATGTGTATGTCATTTTAAAACTTGACTAGGCCATACAACAAAAGCGAAAAGATCAAAAGTTTGTTCATATTTAGATGGGAATATTTTTAGACTTAATTGTATTTTCTTTTCGATAGGTGAATATTTATTTTAATCCCTAAAATTGCATGCTAATTATTTTTCTTCATTTTTATTTGAAGAAGGTTGTTTGATTGTGGAAGTGGTGGTAACAACAAATTGGAGTGAATGTTAGGGAGAAGTCGGTTTAGTTTAGAGGAGTTCTGATTTGAGTGTTGTGTAGCAGTTAAGTAATACAACTCCAGTTTTTACAACTATGCCCTATGGGATTTTAATATAAATGCATACATATTATATATTCAGATGTATGTTATTTTTTCAATTCTTGGTTTACTAAAGCTTAGGTGTGCCTGGTTACGGTGGTATTCAATAAGCATGTTTAACGAATATTGCATTTTGTTCCTGTGATTATTGTCGTTGTTAGTTAAATTTGTTTGCAATGTGATTAACTTTATTCCAATTCCAGTGATTAATTTCAAATATAAAGCCATTAATTAAATATATTGGTTAGTACGCGGTGTTTCAATATTTTAGAATATCAGCCAACTATTTATTTCTATCAAGTTAAGTTTGTTTCACTTCTTTATTTTAAGTTGAATGAATCAATATGATCTTAAGACTGAAACCATGTAATAGACAAATGTGATAATACAAAAATCGTAAGTAACAATTATTATTGCAACCTTTATGGTTGATATGAGACACGTTTTCATCTATAAATTAATGTTTTGCAACCTTGCTTTATCTTTTACAGGTTTTTGCAAAAACAGTTGGTGGTTGGTATTTTAGTAGCAAAGGGAAAAAGGCAATCGCAGAGATTAATCTTATAAATATATGAGAATTACAATGAATACTCCCCTATTGGGACACTTAAATTTTTGTTGGTGTTCTTCATCGAATCTCCCCACTCATAATTGTCGTATTATATTTCTTCACATCTATCTTTAAAATTACATCATAATTCCCGCATCTTTTAATCATAATATTCATTTTAATGACAATAACAAATCAAATTATTATAGTCATCGTTAAAATCAATGATTTCAATAGTTTGAAACTCTAAATCATAATATTCACTTTTAATGAGAGTAATAAATCAAATTAATTTATTGACCATACACTATTTCTATGTTTAATATATTTTATAATAAGAAACACTTATTAATTTACCACACTTATTAATTTACCACACATAAGATTTTATTTGTTAATTATTATTTTAATATATTAATTACATTCATTAACTTTTGAATATTTATACAAATTCATTCAGTTATTAATTTTATTATATATATAAATATATATAATCTTAATGAAATTTATGTTATATTTTTCATGAATAACGAAAGAGAAAATATTAAAATGCATATTTAAGAAAATAACCATTGTACTATATAAATTCAAAATATAGTGAAGTCTTCTTAATTATATTTTTATAAATATATAGTATTAGTTATTCTTGTTTTTTTTTTACTTTGATTTTTCTGGTATAAAGTGATTTTAAATGATTAATATGCATCATATTAATTAATAAAGTGATAAAAATGAAAATAACTTATTGGATTTGTTAAGGAAATGAAATTAAACATTACGAAGAAAAGTATTAAAAATAAATTCTTAGAAACATGATTGTAGGTTAAATTATTTCTTTTGGCAATTGAAATTAATTGAAAAATATGTTAATCGAATACATTTAAAACATTCATAAATTAATTCAAATTTATATTGGTTTTTAAAACTTAAATTTTTGAATTACAACATAAGGTTTTTTAACCACTTCTATAATAATTAATATAATCTATTAAATAAAATTTCACTTAGATAAACAAATATTAAATAATTAATAAAATTATACTTATTTTGAGACGAGGGAGTATACGATATTTTCACATGATACAAAGAAGAAAAAAAAGATTGATTTGCAAAAATATTAGTATATTTTTTTCCGATAAAATGTTAACATTTATACATCAAAATTTATACAAATATTTGGTTTTATAAAAAATCATGAGATAATTATGATTGGTGAATACATAGATTTCTTATGAAAACAAAAATTCATTATTCTTTTTATATATTATATATATACTAAACATCACTATATTTAAATTTTTTTATAAATAAGATCCAAAATAATATACGTAAAAATACTTACAATACATCTTTGTGTTTCTCATGGATTAGTTCATTGTGCTTAAAATAATTAATGCTAAATAACCTGCAGCTTAATGGTCCCATGCACCCGTAGGTTACTAATTCCTGTCGGTATGTTGATAGTTATTTATTCTTTTATGTTGTCACTCGATCGGAAACTCTTTTCTAATTCAATCACAGTTTTCCATCATGTGCAATTCCGCTTGCTATGATGGTTTAGACCTGAGATAATGGATGCAATTTAACTCTGATTTGCCATTTTTTGTTGATTATGTTTATAATATTCATGGCCAACATTTTTATCCTTTGCTATGAAAATCAGTTTATCAAATTCTAAGTCAATTTACTTGCATGTGAATCCTTTGATATCTTTAGAAATTTGAACATGAGGTATCTTGCAATGGTTTTGTATCATGTTGGAGATATGGCAAATGCTATTATGCAACAATATAAGGATCTAATTATAATTGAGCATTGTCTTTGTCTAGATCATCCCTACTTCTCATAGGTATTCTTATTCTCATTTTGATTTATCGGATCATGTATTCTACATTCTTTTCCTTTTGCATGTAGTTGTATTTCTTGTAATTATTTCAAACGAAATTGTTGGTTACTCTAAGCTACAAAATGAATTGGGAAATTGAGATGTGTATGTCATTTTAAAACTTGACTAGACTGGCCATACAACAAAACGAAAAGATCAAAAGTTTGTTCATATTTAGATGGGAATATTTTTAGACTTAATTGTATTTTCTTTCGATAGGTGAATATTTATTTTAATCCCTAAAATTGCATGCTAATTATTTTTCATTTTTATTTGAAGAAGGTTGTTTGATTGTGGAAGTGGTGGTAACAACAAATTGGAGTGAATGTTAGGGAGAAGTCGGAGTTTAGTTTAGAGGAGTTCGATTTGAGTGTTGTGTAGCGATTAAGTAATACAACTCCAGGTTTTACAACTATGCCCTATGGGATTTTAATATAAATGCATACATATTATATATTCAGATGTATGTTATTTTTTCAATTCTTGGTTTACTAAAGCTTAGGTGTGCCTGGTTACGGTGGTATTCAATAAGCATGTTTAACGAATATTGCATTTTGTTCCTGTGATTATTGTCGTTGTTAGTTAAATTTGTTTGCAATGTGATTAACTTTATTCCAATTCCAGTGATTAATTTCAAATATAAAGCCATTAATTAAATATATTGGTTAGTACGCGGTGTTTCAATATTTTAGAATATCAGGTTAAGTTTGTTTCACTTCTTTATTTTAAGTTGAATGAATCAATATGATCTTAAGACTGAAACCATGTAATAGACAAATGTGATAATACAAAAATCGTAAGTAACAATTATTATTGCAACCTTTATGGTTGATATGAGACACGTTTTCATCTATAAATTAATGTTTTGCAACCTTGCTTTATCTTTTACAGGTTTTTGCAAAAACAGTTGGTGGTTGGTATTTTAGTAGCAAAGGGTCGAATCTCCCCACTCATAATTGTCGTATTATATTTCTTCACATCTATCTTTAAAATTACATCATAATTCCCGCATCTTTTAATCATAATATTCATTTTAATGACAATAACAAATCAAATTATTATAGTCATCGTTAAAATCAATGATTTCAATAGTTTGAAACTCTAAATCATAATATTCACTTTTAATGAGAGTAATAAATCAAATTAATTTATTGACCATACACTATTTCTATGTTTAATATATTTTATAATAAGAAACACTTATTAATTTACCACACTTATTAATTTACCACACATAAGATTTTATTTGTTAATTATTATTTTAATATATTAATTACATTCATTAACTTTTTGAATATTTATACAAATTCATTCAGTTATTGTTAATTTTATTATATATATAAATATATATAATCTTAATGAAATTTATGTTATATTTTTCATGAATAACGAAAGAGAAAATATTAAAATGCATATTTAAGAAAATAACCATTGTACTATAAAAATTCAAAATATAGTGAAGTCTTCTTAATTATATTTTTATAAATATATAGTATTAGTTATTCTTGTTTTTTTTTTACTTTGATTTTTCTGGTATAAAGTGATTTTAAATGATTAATATGCATCATATTAATTAATAAAGTGATAAAAATGAAAATAACTTATTGGATTTGTTAAGGAAATGAAATTAAACATTACGAAGAAAAGTATTAAAAATAAATTCTTAGAAACATGATTGTAGGTTAAATTATTTCTTTTGACAATTGAAATTAATTGAAAAATATGTTAATCGAATACATTTAAAACATTCATAAATTAATTCAAATTTATATTGGTTTTTAAAACTTAAATTTTTGAATTACAACATAAGGTTTTTTAACCACTTCTATAATAATTAATATAATCTATTAAATAAAATTTCACTTAGATAAACAAATATTAAATAATTAATAAAATTATACTTATTTTGAGACGAGGGAGTATACGATATTTTCACATGATACAAAGAAGAAAAAAAAGATTGATTTGCAAAAATATTAGTATATTTTTTTCTGATAAAATGTTAACATTTATACATCAAAATTTATACAAATATTTGGTTTTATAAAAAATCATGAGATAATTATGATTGGTGAATACATAGATTTCTTATGAAAACAAAAATTCATTATTCTTTTTATATATTATATATATATACTAAACATCACTATATTTAAATTTTTTTATTTGTACTATTGATAACTAAGATATTTTATAATAAATTATATATTCATAATAAATTATAAATTTATTATAAATTTATTTGCAAATTGTAATTAGTTCTAAACTATATTTTTTTTACTTAGAGTGTGTTCCGAACCACGTTGGAAAGGGGAAAAAGCGCTTCCTTTTAACTCTTTAATTTTCAGCTTCACAAAAATCACGGTGAAATAGCTTTGGAACGTGAAAATTAAGTGGTAAAACGATTCCAAACACTCACTTAAAATTTTTTAACCCGTGTCTCGCATGAGTCTAAATACTAGTTGGTAGTAAGAAGGATAATCTTGGTATTTTCTTTAGTCCCTTATGTTTAATATTTATTAAAAATATGTGATTTGTTAAAATATTTCTTTAGTCCTTATTATATCATATTTATAACTTTTACAAATCTACCATGTATGACAGCTCCCCGTTAAATTTCAGTTCTAAATTAATATCCACACTTCATGGTATCTTGAAATAAGTTATGTAGTTGAAATTAGTTAGAATAATGAGATATTTGTGTTTATAGTATATAACATAATCGTTCTCATTTATAGGTCTTTTAACATTAATGATTAGATTATTACACATAAATAACCTACGGCATAAAAACAAAAAAAAATTAGAATCTATTTGTATAAATAAGATCCAAAATAATATACGTAAGAATACTTACAATACATCTTTGTGTTTCTCATGGATTAGTTCATTGTGCTTAAAATAATTAATGCTAAATAACCTGCAGGTTAATGGTCCCATGCAGGTTACTAATTCCTGTCAGTATGTTGATAGTTATTTATTCTTTTATGTTGTCACTCGATCGGAAACTCTTTTCTAATTCAATCATAGTTTTCCATCATGTGCAATTCCGCTTGCTATGATGGTTTAGACCTGAGATAATGGATGCAATTTAACTCTGATTTGCCATTTTTTGTTGATTATGTTTATAATATTCATGGCCAACATTTTTATCCTTTGCTATGAAAATCAGTTTATCAAATTCTAAGTCAATTTACTTGCATGTGAATCCTTTGATATCTTTAGAAATTTGAACATGAGGTATCTTGCAATGGTTTTGTATCATGTTGGAGATATGGCAAATGCTATTATGCAACAATATAAGGATCTAATTATAATTGAGCATTGTCTTTGTCTAGATCATCCTTACTTCTCATAGGTATTCTTTTTCTCATTTTGATTTATCTGGATCATGTATTCTACATTCTTTTTCCTTTTTGCATGTAGTTGTATTTCTTGTAATTATTTCAAACGAAATTGGTTGGTTACTCTAAGCTACAAAATGAATTGGGAAATTGAGATGTGTATGTCATTTTAAAAACTTTACTAGACTGGCCTGTCATACCCCAAATTTTGACCTAATATACCACCTTACATTTGCATCATTGCACAACTAACAGCTCAGACAGCATTAATCGGGTATAACATTCACAGGTCAAAATTAGGGTTTCATCAGATTTTCATCTGATTCAAGAGCTAACCAATTAGGGTTTGATATTTTCTCATCTTATTTGATCTATCTTGATCAAATCATCAACCTTCAAACCTCAGATATCAAATTTTCTCACAGATCAATCGAGGATCGACCAATTAGGGTTTTGATCGGGCATGAGAATTCTCTGACTTTTTGAACAAGAAATAACTTTTTTGGATAGAGATTGGTCATTATATCTTAGATACAACATCTTGACCTAATTTCTGGATTCAAAACATCACAGAGGTTCACAGAATTCATCATTCGTTTTCAGAAACATCTGATGAAATTTCATCTGCACAGAAAAGTCAAACTTTGACTTTTGGTCAAATTTTTCAAAATAAAACTTTTTCCAACATCAAAATACTTCAAATGATCCATCATGTTCATAAAAAATCAAAGAATTTGAAAAGTCAACAAAAAGTCAAAAGTTTTTATACTTAGAAATTTTTCTAAGTGTTGAAATTTCTCATTTTTTCCAAACTTCAAGCCATTTTTTCACCTAAATCCAATTGGAATTTGGAAAAACTCAAAACATGAAAGTTGTAGATCATGGAAAAATCTTTCCAAAATGTCCAAGAACTCTCAAATCCATGGAGTCTAGCTATACGTTTGAAATTGAAACATAAGGCTCCATGACACTTGATTTTCAAAGTCAAAACATCAAAATTATAGGTCATTTTGCATTTTTCTCTTCTAGAACCTTTGCCACCTTGCCAAGAGAGGATAGGACTGATAAAAATCAGTTGGATGTAATTATGATAGGATTGGATCAAGTTGAATTTTTAACCATGGTTAAAAGGAAGGTTCCTTTTGCATTTAATGCCAAAATGACTACCTTGCCCTCTAAGGCAAGTCAAAATTACCAATGGCCAAACCTTGCCTAACATTTTCAGAACTTGTTTGCCTATAAATGGATGTCTTTCTTGCCATTCAATGCACACCAAAGCTTCACAAATACATGCTTTCTTTCCACTTTCTTCAAATTCAGTATCATAGCTCAATTTGCCAAACATTGCAATTTTCAAATTTAGCAAGAACTATGATGTTCTTTGGTGTCTAACATATCATAATATCCATATGGAATCGTTTAAACATTAAAATTAACATAGGGCAAGCTAGAATTGAATCACATTTCATGTCATTTTCTTAACCAAAACTGCCTTAAGACACGAATTCATGGCTAGGTTTGATTCCTTTGAGTTTTGATCATCCAAACACGATCCATATACATCATAGAGGTGATTCAAATCAAGAACAACAACCTGTAACATGCTTAACCCAGAATTCGAGTTTCTATTTCAAGCTTGTGGGTGGACTTGTAGCACGATTGACTTGATCCAAAGGGTGCAGACCACTCACATAGCTTCCTTACATGCCGTTGGAGCTCACATGATCAAGAAACAACAACTGGAAACACTCTAGCATCGTTTTCGATTCTCATTTTTCCAGGTATGAACACGAACTTGGTTATCATGATTCATTGATTCTTTTGACAAAACTCTTGGCCAATTGTTTTCGCACTCATAACGATTGATAACCCTCAATAAAATCAAACAATCATCAACTACACATAATTTAATTTGATTTCTCGGTTTCTAGGGTTCTTCGTGTTCCCAAATCCAAACATGATAGAGAAAATAAATGCAATTAACATACACTTGTATTCCTTGTTCAAAATCGAGTCATTTTGATGTTTACATCGTCCAATTTGGTTGAGAAACGAGGATGGTAGCTTGGATCAAAATTTAAAATCAAACTATAAACCCAGATCGTGTTCTTGGTGTTCTTCAAATTTAAATTTTCAAATGATCCAATCCTTTTCAACGTGTGTGTTAGTCCACTAAACAACTCAGCGTTTGGCCCAGTGGTAGTATGCTTGCCTTTAAGTTCTTCTTGCCACGTGCCCCTCATGGTCATGGGTTCAAAACCACCAAGACCATTCTTTTTACAAACTTCCAATTTTTTCATGTTTTTTTATCAAACTTTCAACATTTTTTTGACCAATCAAAACTTCTCATTTTGAGATGATTTTTTAAACACTTGTCAATAAATACATCTATTTTATGATAGTGCAAATATTTTCAAAAAAAACTTTCATCTGATTAAATTTTAATCGAGCGCGACGCGAACACTTTTCAAACCTCCTTAAAAGGTGAAATTTTCAAGTTTTCGACTTCCGATTTTTTTCAAAACTTTTCATAAATGAACCTCACATTTCAAAACATTTTCAAATCATTTTTCAAAACTTTTTTCATCAAAACTTGCATCTTTTTACCACGATCGATCCGATTTAAATGATAAATCAAATTCGTTTTCTCTCGAATTTCTCGATCGATCATGGGCCACCCTTATGGTGTAAGTCCCAATCCTTTATGTACATATTTAATTTTACTTGTACATACTCAAATCATCATTGTTAATATTCAAACATAAACAAATTTCTTTCGTTTTCATTCGTTGTTTATAATCCATTGGTTCTAAAGGAAGGTTTCTTCGAAATTTCTTTTGACCAATGGGCCTCCATCACGTGTAAGTCCCATAACATTCTTTTATGTACATAATATTTCTTTGTACATATCAAAAACTTTCAAAACACATACAAATTTTTATCTACATAATATGAGATACTTCTTTATACTCAAACAAACTTGATCGTTTGTTTTCACTTCACTTGTGTATACAAACCAAACATTCTTTATGTACATACACAATCTTTTCTTGTACATATCAAACTTTTTATCGTACATAGATACCTTTTAGTATAAAACTTCAATCAATCATTTCCGTTTCATCTGTATATTTTACACTGAATACCATTGGTATTGAAAGGAGCATTATTCCCTGTGAAACTACTTTCAAATCAATGGGCCTCCCTTATGGTGTAAGTCCCAACCCTCCTATGTACATCCATCTTTCTTTGTACATAAAAACTCGTTTGTGTACATATTCACTTCCTTGTACACATTCAAACTTGTAAATAATCAAGTTGCGCTCGTTTTAAATGTTCGTTTCACAGACACTTGTTTATATTTCATAAACTGCTGTAAATAAACATCATGCATTGTTTATATTTCCTTCATAAACTCCTGTGAATACATATCACACACACACCTGTTTATACAACTGTCTAGTTATAACATAACAATTAGACTAATCAATAGGTTCCCACAGTATAGCCTCCGCTTGGGCTTCATACAAGATAACTCATCCCCAGTTGAGTTTAGCCTCCGCTTGGGCTTCATACAAGATAATCCATCACCAGCATGGGCTAGCCTCCGCTTGGGCTTCATACAAGATATTTTTATCTCCAACAGAGTTTAGCCTTCTCTTGGGATTTGTACAAACTCTCCCAGAGTTAGCCTCCGCTAGGCTTCATATAAGACAACACTCCTGTTGAGTCACCTCCTCTTGGGCTTCGTTCAAAGAACTCCTCAT
The DNA here is from genome assembly GCA_021764765.1 of Vicia sativa. Classification (NCBI taxonomy): domain Eukaryota; kingdom Viridiplantae; phylum Streptophyta; class Magnoliopsida; order Fabales; family Fabaceae; genus Vicia; species Vicia sativa. The sequence continues at coordinate 90,407,622 of CM038795.1, forward strand.
TGAGTTTAGCCTTCTCTTGGGCATCATACAATGAAAGAGATAGGAAATCTCTTAACACCTCTATTGGGCTTCCAATACAAAGAATCACCAGCTAAGATAGAACCACGAAAGGATGGTTTCGGTGAAATCACTTTCAAATTCCCAGAGTAAAATTTCCGTTGAAATTGCTCTTATTCAGAAAAGGATGATTTCTCGGTGAAATCCCTTTCAAGCCAAAGCCAGCCATACCCTATAGCTTCCTCTTGAGCTTCATACAAGGACCCTCGATGACCCTCGGAATGCCTCCTCTTGGGCTAACAATACAAGGACCCATGGGCTTCTTAAAAGCATCCCTTTAATCCAATCAATTTCTCCTTGAGATTTAGACATCTATCATCTCTATGGAAGAAGTATCTCATCCATTACATCACATACAATCAAAACTTTTCAAAACTTTTCAAACTCTTTTCAAACTATTTTCAAACAAAAACATCTCTTAATTGTAAGTGGTAACGCTTGTACACTCAAGTAAAACACCCAATACTTACAGTTAAAAGATTTAATCATCTTTTTCATCTTTCTTAAACATGTAAGTGCTAACGCTTGTACACTCAAGCAAAGCACCTAATACTTACGATGAAAGATTTTTATCAATCAAACAACTTTTCAAAAATGTATGTGATGAAATAGATTAGATACATTTTTTTCCATTAAGATGACATTTGTCTGTCTCTTACTAACATCCCGTTGCTTTCCACTAGCATAAGTGGGAACTACGATTGCTCTGACTTTCTCAACATCCTTTTGAGAATACGTAGGCACAAGGTCTCATCCTTGCCGAGCAAATTTCTACCTCTCTCAGACCAAACAAACCATAAAACCTTGTAGATCCGAGCTACAAATGCTCGATTCCACTAGGATATGTATGCGTAAGATCCACGGATCTTTGCGAGCACAATAATAACAAAACCTAGAATCCCACACAACTGCTTCTAAAAATCCAAAGGAGAAACTTTCCCAATCATAGAAATAGCAATTAAAACACACAAACATATCAAACGTATTCATATATAAAGTCAGATAACTACATATATTTAGGGTGCTCCATCTATTCCTTTATATAACAATCCCCTTACGAATCTCCCAATGCGTTATGTCTAGTTTGCGCTAGTCGTTACGCATACAAATATCAATTGAGGGTATTTCAGCTTTCCCCTTTTTCATAATCATTAAATCATCTTTCTTGTGTTGAAAATAATAAAGCTTGATGCTCGCGGCATCTTTATAAACAAATCAAAAGATTTAAATCGTTGCGTATCAGAAGATCCGAACTCACGTTCGCATCCTCAGGCGCGTCACCTTTTAACGCGAACATGGCCATACAACAAAAACTGAAAATATCAAAAGTTTGTTCATATTTAGATGGGAATATTTTTAGACTTAATTGTATTTTCTTTCTGATAGGTGAATATTTATTTTAATCCCTAAAAATTGCATGCTAATTATTTTTCTGTTCATTTTTTATTTGAAGAAGGTTGTTTGATTGTGGAAGTGGTGGTAACAACAAATTGGAGTGAATGTTAGGGGAGAAGCTGGACAGTTTAGTTGAGAGGAGTTCTGATTTGAGTGTTGTGTAGCAGTTAAGTAATACAACTCTAGTTTTTACAACTATGCCCTATGGGATTTTAATATAAATGCATGCATATTATAAATTCAGATGTATGTTATTTTTTCAATTCTTGGTTTACTAAAGCTTAGGTGTGCCTGGTTACGGTGGTATTCAATAAGCATGTTTAACGAATATTTCATTTTGTTCCTGTGATTATTGTCGTTGTTAGTTAAATTTGTTTCCAATGTGATTAACTTTATTCCAATTCCAGTGATTAATTTCAAATATAAAGCCATTAATTAAATATATTGGTTAGTACGCGGTGTTTCAATATTTTACAATATCAGCCAACTATTTATTTCTATCAAGTTAAGTTTGTTTCTCTTGAATCAATATGATCTTAAGACTGAAACCATGTAATAGACAAATGTGATAATACAAAAATCGTAAGTAACAATTATTATTGCAACCTTTATGGTTGATATGAAACACATTTTCATCTATAAATTAATGTTTTGCAACCTTGCTTTATCTTTTACGGGTTTTTGCAAAAACAGTTGGTGATTGGTATTTTAGTAGCAAAGGAAAAAAGGCAATCGCAGAGATTAATCTTTTAAATATATGAGAATTACAATGAGTACTCCCCTATTGGGACAGTTAAATTTTTGTTGGTGTTCTTCATCGAATCTCCCCACTCATAATTGTCGTATTATATTTCTTCACATCTATCTTTAAAATTACATCATAATTCCCACATCTTTTAATCATAATATTCATTTTAATGACAATAACAAATCAAATTATTATAGTCATCGTTAAAATCAATGATTTCAATAGTTTGAAACTCTAAATCATAATATTCACTTTTATTGAGAGTAATAAATCAAATTAATTTATTGACCATAGACTATTTCTATGTTTAATATATTTTATAATAAGAAACACTTATTAATTTACCACACATAAGATTTTATTTGTTAATAATTATTTTAATATATTAATTACATTCATTAACTTTTTGAATATTTATACAAATTCATTCCGTTTTTGTTGATTTTATTATATATATATATATATATATATATATATATATATATATAATTTTAATGAAATTTATGTTATATTTTTCATGAATAAGGAAAGAGAAAATATTAAAATGCATATTTAAGAAAATAACCATAGTACTATAAAAATTCAAAATATAGTGAAGTCTTCTTAATTATATTTTTATAAATATATAGTATTAGTTATTCTTCTTTTTTTTTACTTTGATTTTTCTGATATAAAGTGATTTTAAATGATTAATATGCATGATATTAATTAATAAAGTGATAAAAATGAAAATAACTTATTGGATTTGTTAAGGAAATGAAATTAAACATTACGAAGAAAAGTATTAAAAATAAATTCTTAGAAACATGATTGTAGGTTAAATTATTTCTTTTGGCAATTGAAATTAATTGAAAAATATGTTAATCGAATACATTTAAGACATTCATAAATTAATTCAAATTTATATTGGTTTTTAAAACTTAAATTTTTGAATTACAACATAATTTTTTTAACCACTTCTATAATAATTAATATAATCTATTAAATAAAATTTCTCTTAGATAAACAAAAATTAAATAATTAATAAAATTATACTTATTTTGAGACGGAGGGAGTATACGATATTTTCACATGATACAAAGAAAAAAAAAAGATTGATTTGCAAAAATATTAATATATTTTTTTATGATAAAATGTTAACATTTATACAACAAAATTTATACAAATATTTGGTTTTATAAAAAATCATGAGATAATTATGATTGGTGAATACATAGATTTCTTATGAAAACAAAAATTCATTATTCTTTTTATATATTATATATATACTAAACATCACTATATTTAAATTTTTTTAATTGTACTATTGATAACTAAGATATTTTATAATAAATTATATATTCATAATAAATTATAAATTTATTATAAATTTATTTTCATATTGTAATTAGTTCTAAACTATATTTTTTTTACTTAGAGTGTGTTCCGAACCACGTTGGAAAGGGGAAAAAGCGCTTCCTTTTAACTCTTTAATTTTCAGCTTCACAAAAATCACGGTGAAATAGCTTTGGAACGTGAAAATTAAGTGGTAAAACGATTCCAAACACTCACTTAGAAATTTTTTAACCCGTGTCTTGCATGGGTCTAAATACTAGTTGGTAGTAAGAAGGATAATCTTGGTATTTTCTTTAGTCCCTTATGTTTAATATTTATTAAAAATATGTGATTTGTTAAAATATTTCTTTAGTCCTTATTATATCATATTTATAATTTTTACAAATCTACCATGTATGACAGCTCCCCGTTAAATTTCAGTTCTAAATTAATATCCACACTTCATGGTATCTTGAAATAAGTTATGTAGTTGAAATTAGTTAGAATAATGAGATATTTGTGTTTATAGTATATAACATAATCGTTCTCATTTATAGGTCTTTTAACATTAATGATTAGATTATTACACATAAATAACATACGGCATAAAAACAACAAAAAAAAATTAGAATCTATTTGTATAAATAAGATCCAAAATAATATACGTAAAAATACTTACAATACATCTTTGTGTTTCTCATGGATTAGTTCATTGTGCTTAAAATAATTAATGCTAAATAACCTGTAGGTTAATGGTCCCATGCACCCCGTAGGTTACTAATTCCTGTCGGTATGTTGATAGTTATTTATTCTTTTATGTTGTCACTCGATCGAAAACTCTTTTCTAATTCAATCACAGTTTTCCATCATGTGCAATTCCGCTTGCTATGATGGTTTAGACCTGAGATAATGGATGCAATTTAACTCTGATTTGCCATTTTTTGTTGATTATGTTTATAATATTCATGGCCAACATTTTTATCCTTTGCTATGAAAATCAGTTTATCAAATTCTAAGTCAATTTACTTGCATGTGAATCCTTTGATATCTTTAGAAATTTGAACATGAGGTATCTTGCAATGGTTTTGTATCATGTTGGAGATATGGCAAATGCTATTATGCAACAATATAAGGATCTAATTATAATTGAGCATTGTCTTTGTCTAGATCATCCTTACTTCTCATAGGTATTCTTATTCTCATTTTGATTTATCTGGATCATGTATTCTACATTCTTTTTCCTTTTTGCATGTAGTTGTATTTCTTGTAATTATTTCAAACGAAATTGGTTGGTTACTCTAAGCTACAAAATGAATTGGGAAATTGAGATGTGTATGTCATTTTAAAAACTTGCCTAGACTGGCCATACAACAAAAACTGAAAATATCAAAAGTTTGTTCATATTTAGATGGGAATATTTTTAGACTTAATTGTATTTTCTTTCTGATCGGTGAATATTTATTTTAATCCCTAAAAATTGCATGCTAATTATTTTTCTGTTCATTTTTTATTTGAAGAAGGTTGTTTGATTTTGGAAGTGGTGGTAACAACAAATTGGAGTGAATGTTAGGGGAGAAGCTGGACAGTTTAGTTGAGAGGAGTTCTGATTTGAGTGTTGTGTAGCAGATAAGTAATACAACTCTAGCTTTTACAACTATGCCCTATGGGATTTTAATATAAATGCATGCATATTATAAATTCAGATGTATGTTATTTTTTCAATTCTTGGTTTACTAAAGCTTAGGTGTGCCTGGTTACGGTGGTATTCAATAAGCATGTTTAACGAATATTTCATTTTGTTCCTGTGATTATTGTCGTTGTTAGTTAAATTTGTTTGCAATGTTATTAACTTTATTCCAATTCCAGTGATTAATTTCAAATATAAAGCCATTAATTAAATATATTGGTTAGTACGCGGTGTTTCAATATTTTACAATATCAGCCAACTATTTATTTCTATCAAGTTAAGTTTGTTTCTCTTAAATCAATATGATCTTAAGACTGAAACCATGTAATACAATTATTATTGCAACCTTTATGGTTGATATGAGACACATTTTCATCTATAAATTAATGTTTTGCAACCTTGCTTTATCTTTTACGGGTTTTTGCAAAAACAGTTGGTGATTGGTATTTTAGTAGCAAAGGGAAAAAGCAATCGCAGAGATTAATCTTTTAAATATATGAGAATTACAATGAATACTCCCCTATTGGGATAGTTAAATTTTTGTTGGTGTTCTTCATCGAATCTCCCCACTCATAATTGTCGTATTATATTTCTTCACATCTATCTTTAAAATTACATCATAATTCCCGCATCTTTTAATCATAATATTTATTTTAATGACAATAACAAATCAAATTATTATAGTCATCGTTAAAATCAATGATTTCAATAGTTTGAAACTCTAAATCATAATATTCACTTTTAATGAGAGTAATGAATCAAATTAATTTATTGACCATAGACTATTTCTATGTTTAATATATTTTATAATAAGAAACACTTACTAATTTACCACACATAAGATTTTATTTGTTAATAATTATTTTAATATATTAATTACATTCATTAACTTTTTGAATATTTATACAAATTCATTCCGTTTTTGTTAATTTTATTATATATATATATATATATATATAAAATTTTAATGAAATTTATGTTATATTTTTCATGAATAAGGAAAGAGAAAATATTAAAATGCATATTTAAGAAAATAACCATAGTACTATAAAAATTCAAAATATAGTGAACTCTTCTTAATTATATTTTTATAAATATATAGTATTAGTTATTCTTCTTTTTTTTTACTTTGATTTTTCTGATATAAAGTGATTTTAAATGATTAATATGCATGATATTAATTAATAAAGTGATAAAAATGAAAATAACTTATTGGATTTGTTAAGGAAATGAAATTAAACATTACGAAGAAAAGTATTAAAAATAAATTCTTAGAAACATGATTGTAGGTTAAATTATTTCTTTTGCTAATTGAAATTAATTGAAAAATATGTTAATCGAATACATTTAAAACATTCATAAATTAATTCAAATTTATATTGGTTTTTAAAACTTAAATTTTTGAATTACAACGTAACTTTTTTACCACTTCTATAATAATTAATATAATCTATTAAATAAAATTTCTCTGAGATAAACAAATATTAAATAATTAATAAAATTATACTAATTTTGAGACGGAGGGAGTATATGATATTTTCACATGATACAAAGAGAAAAAAAAAGATTGATTTGCAAAAATATTAGTATATTTTTTTATGATAAAATGTTAACATTTATACATCAAAATTTATACAAATATTTGGTTTTATAAAAAATCATGAGATAATTATGATTGGTGAATACATAGATTTCTTATGAAAACAAAAATTCATTATTCTTTTTATATATTATATATATACTAAACATCACTATATTTAAATTTTTTTATTTATACTATTGATAACTAAGATATTTTATAATAAATTATATATTCATAATAAATTATAAATTTATTATAAATTTATTTGCAAATTGTAATTAGTTCTAAACTATATTTTTTTTACTTAGAGTGTGTTCCGAACCACGTTGGAAAGGGGAAAAAGCGCTTCCTTTTAACTCTTTAATTTTCAGCTTCACAAAAATCACGGTGAAATAGCTTTGGAACGTGAAAATTAAGTGGTAAAACGATTCCAAACACTCACTTAGAAATTTTTTAACTCGTGTCTCGCATGGGTCTAAATACTAGTTGGTAGTAAGAAGGATAATCTTGGTATTTTCTTTAGTCCCTTATGTTTAATATTTATTAAAAATATGTGATTTGTTAAAATATTTCTTTAGTCCTTATTATAGCATATTTATAATTTTTACAAATCTACCATGTATGACAGCTCCCCGTTAAATTTCAGTTCTAAATTAATATCCACACTTCATGGTATCTTGAAATAAGTTATGTAGTTGAAATTAGTTAGAATAATGAGATATTTGTGTTTATAGTATATAACATAATCGTTCTCATTTATAGGTCTTTAACATTAATGATTAGATTATTACACATAAATAACCTACGGCATAAAAACCAAAAAAAATAAATTAGAATCTATTTGTATAAATAAGATCCAAAATAATATACGTAAAAATACTTACAATACATCTTTGTGTTTCTCATGGATTAGTTCATTGTGCTTAAAATAATTAATGCTAAATAACCTGCATCTTAATGGTCCCATGCACCCGTAGGTTACTAATTCGTGTCGGTATGTTAATAGTTATTTATTCTTTTATGTTGTCGCTCGATCGGAAACTCTTTTCTAATTCAATCACAGTTTTCCATCATGTGCAATTCCGCTTGCTATGATGGTTTAGACCTGAGATAATGGATGCAATTTAACTCTGATTTGCCATTTTTTGTTGATTATGTTTATAATATTCATGGCCAACATTTTTATCCTTTGCTATGAAAATCAGTTTATCAAATTCTAAGTCAATTTACTTGCATGTGAATCCTTTGATATCTTTAGAAATTTGAACATGAGGTATCTTGCAATGGTTTTGTATCATGTTGGAGATATGGCAAATGCTATTATGCAACAATATAAGGATCTAATTATAATTGAGCATTGTCTTTGTCTAGATCATCCCTACTTCTCATAGGTATTCTTATTCTCATTTTGATTTATCTGGATCATGTATTCTACATTCTTTTTCCTTTTTGCATGTAGTTGTATTTCTTGTAATTATTTCAAACGAAATTGGTTGGTTACTCTAAGCTACAAAATGAATTGGGAAATTGAGATGTGTATGTCATTTTAAAAACTTGACTAGACTGGCCATACAACAAAAACTGAAAAGATCAAAAGTTTGTTCATATTTAGATGGGAATATTTTTAGACTTAATTGTATTTTCTTTCTGATAGGTGAATATTTATTTTAATCCCTAAAAATTGCATGCTAATTATTTTTCTTTTCATTTTTTATTTGAAGAAGGTTGTTTGATTGTGGAAGTGGTGGTAACAATAAATTGGAGTGAATGTTAGGGGAGAAGTGTTGGCTGAAGATTTTGATGCAGATGATTTTAATAAGAATCACTGAGCTCGAAATGAAACAATGTCAGTATTCATTGGAACGAGGAAAATGTCATTATTTGGAATGAAAGAATCAGCTCTTCGAATAAGATATTGAAACTTGGAGCTTCGAGTAGCAATTGTGATGATACATGTAGAAGGAGCTTCGAAATGGTAGTAGCGTGGTGTTAGGAAGAGAGTTCGAATCGAAAGGCAGTTTAGATATTTGAAATTCAAAATGTGAGCGGGATGAATGGAAGTTCGAATATGCGCGCTGGAAAAACGGTTCGGAGACGTGGAGGCTAGAGAAGTATAGTATTCTGCATGTCCGAAACGTGGCAAGCTCTCATAAGTCAGACCGTTATGGCCAAAATAGTACAAATAGAAGTCTTAGTGTTAGGATTTCGTGTGTCATATCTATTGTACTAAATTCAATAACATTCAAAATACCACATGGCTAGGGAAACGAATGCACGAATGATGTACGTATGATTGCACCAAACTCTTTTATGCAATAATGTATCTTTATCTTTCCAGTTTACCTTTTATATTGCATCAATGTCATTTAAATCTTTTACATTCAAAGTCATTTAACTTTCTTTGCTTTTGAACGCATTTCTCTCATTTCGAAACTCTTTACTTTCTGAAACTCTTACATTCATGCTGTTATTTTCCAGAAAACTTTTACATACTTGCCTTTAAATTCTTGTCTTTTCACTTCATGCTTTATTTTGAAAGTCTTTTACATTCAAGAAATCCTTTAAACGTTCCTGCATTTATATACTTTCCGCAATTCGAAGTCTTTATATCTTATTTGTTCGAACTAGTTTTATACCGTTTTACTTGATTTCGTTATTAGCTTATTGGACATCATAATCGAAACGCACTTGAAATATATATATATATATATATATATATATATATATATATATATATATATAAAACATTCAAAAGCAAGTCTTGAACATGAACCATCATTTTAAGTTTATGCAAACGACCAATAACCCCATAGGATCAATCTAGTCGATCCTGCAAGTTACCAAAGGGATTAAACAACAATCATAACGCTTGTTTGATAGTTTAGAGGACTAGCGGTTGTTTCACCAGAAATCACTGTGAACAAATTGGCACGCCCAGTGGGACAGAGATTGGTTGTTGCTAATTAAAATTAACGTTTAAAAAAAAAACTTAATTATTGTTAAAAGGTTCTTTCTGAGTAAACAAAGTTCATTAGTATATGAACCTTAGGAGTGGTAGAATAACTAACGGTAACCAACCCTTACCCAGAAGAAATCGAAGTAATAGGATGTCAGATCCAAATAACCCACAAGGGGAACAAAACGCCCCACATGCAACAGGCACTAATGCGACTGTTTCGACAGGGACGTCCAGCGCGATCCCTTCGAACGCACAATCTGTTGCATCTTCCACTAATAGTATGGCCACGAATGGAACAAGTGGCATGTCAACAAACAATTCGATCCTAGGTAGTACAGGGACCACTGGGTACCCTGGAGGATTCATCCCACCATCAGGGGCACAAACCCATTTCGCTACCCCACCACCGACTAGACCATCGGCCGACAATACTAGACCCGTAAATTCCCAAGATAGAATGCCAAAATCCTTCATGGCGGTGTTTGCAAACTTCGACGCCACCACACTTAGGGTCGTTCGGGCTAATCAATTCATGAAAATAACCAAGGGTCAGTAGGCTATGGTACGTTGCCCATTTTGACCACAGAAAATCATATGGCTTTTAGGCAGTTAATGGATGATAGTAACCACAACATGATAGGAATATTAACACAAACTATGCAAGAAATCTTTGCCCCGATAGTTCAAAACGTGACTGTGACAAACAGAGAGAACGCAGACAATATGAATCGAATAGCAGATTTATTTGCTCCACCTGGAAGGCGTAGGCAGAACCAGGCATTGGTTCGAGCAAACGCACCTATCATAGAACTGATTGCTGATGACCCACCTTATAGGCCAGCCAGAGAGGGAGTTAACTTGGGGGCAAGAGCACAAAGGGTAGATGTCCCAATGATTCGAGAAGAACCACAAAGGGGATTGATAGAACCACCAGCAAGGGTCGAAAGATTTGAGGTCCCAGTGATTCGAGAAGAACCACAAAGGGAATTATTGAACCGGGGCGGGTCGAGACTAGAGGTCCCGCGTTTGAGAAGAACAACCTAGAGGTTGTCCTTGTAGGTCGAAACCAAGATGTTGATGCAGTGGTTCATAGAGTTCGAAATGACAATATCTTGGCGGAAAATAACCTAACCACCATGATAGAAAGGATCATGGCCCAAAACGGTATTAATACAGGAATTAGAAGGCCAAATTACGCTTCTCCCATAGCAGACTATGTAATCCATACCGATTTTCCTAGAGGGTACAAGATCCCTAAATTTACAAAGTTTGCCGGAGATACAAACGAGTCAACAGTCGAACACATAGCTAGGTACCTAACTGAGGCAGGAGACATAGCAAATAACGAAAACCTTAGGATTAAATATTTCCCAAGTTCCCTTACTAAGAATGCTTTCACATGGTTCACTACTTTGCCCCCTGGATCCATAGACACCTGGACCCTCTTAGAAAGGTTGTTCCATGAACAGTTCTATATGGGACAATCCAAGATAAGCCTAAAGGAATTAGCAAGTGTTAAAAGGAAGTTCACTGAACCTATAGATGAATACTTAAATAGGTTCAGGCTCTTGAAATCTAGATGTTTCACAGTAGTCCCTGAGCATGAGTTAGTCGAAATGGTCGCTGGTGGTCTGGACTATTCTATTCGAAAGAAATTAGATACTCAATACTTGAGAGATATGGCTCAGTTAGCGATAGGGTTCGACAGGTCGAAGGCTAAAGGCCGAGAAGGCCGGCTTCTAAGAGTAATAAGAAGGAAAGAGTCTCCTATGTCGAAACAGAGGAAGGTGAAGACTACCTCGATCGAGGAGATCGAAATAGATCTCATGAATTGAAACAGCTCCACCTTACTCTTGTAAACCCTAGTCCCCACAAAAGGGAAAGAAATTGTTGAAAATGAAAAAATGACAAGTTTCCAAAGAAGGTGTATACTGATATAACAAAGTGTGATGAAATTTTCGATTTACTAGTCAAAGATGGCCAATTAATTGTGCCACCAAATGTCAAAATTCCTCCTTTAGATCAAAGAAAGAAAAGAGGATTTTGTAAATATCATAGTTTCCTAGGCCACAAAACCTCACGTGTTTTCTTTCGTGGACTTGATTCAAAATGCAATTAAAGAAGGCGTACTAAAGTTTGCCGATAAACCAAAATGAAGGTGGATGAAGACCCTCCGATATTGCAGACACCAACTACTCCGAGCCTTTGAGCATTGGAAACATCAATATGGTGGAAGCACCAAGGCCACTACATTGAAAGAGGAAAGCACCGAGAGTGAAAGTTGGGTGTTGGTCAAGTCAACAATGGAGTCATCAAGACGCCCACGAACGACGAGCCTTCTCAACCAACTCCACCGTTGTTTCGAAGAAATCCAAAGCACGAGGGTCGGAAAGCCGAAACAAATTGACACAAAGCGAGGGCCCGAGGCTCAAACCGAAAAGGTTCAGACATAAAACAAGCTTCCCTCAAAAGGGACATGGGATACCTTGGGTGAACCTAGTGGGAAGTTCGACTATCCGTAAAATATTCGCCCATGAGTTCGAAAGTCCGAATCAAGACGCCAAACCATCGGGATGGGGAGATGATGATACAGAGGGGGAAGATAAAGATGGTAATGTTCCTCAGAAAGAGACCTGGGACACCTTAGGGGAGCCTAGTGGGAAATTTGATTATATGGTAAGATACTCTGCACCAGAGAGTTCAAAGATTCGATCGAAGACATCAAACCATCGGATGGGGAGATAATGGTACGAAAGGACCAGATGTGGATGTCAATATGGTGGACATGGAGAGACCCTGTTCTGAGATGCAGGAAATGGAAAGATATCTCAAAAAAGAAAAATACAAAATGGAGGATGGTTATGTCGCAGATACTAGCCTAAAACAATATCTCATGCACACAAGGACATCGAAATGATGCTTTGTCCAAGATGCGATCATATGCAACGAGAGGATTGCCATGGAGTTCGAACGAAACAAAGGGCTCGAATCGAGTAAATTGGCCAAGACAACCAATTGTTCGGATGCTACCCAGAGTCGGGAAAGTTTGTTGGAATTTTTAGTATGTCACACAGGGGCAACCAAGTGCTGATGTGCCCAAGATGTTCAAAGATACAACCGTAATACGGAGCTAAACGATTCCCTTCACCCCATGCCGAATCACAAGGAAGGGTCAAATGAGTCATTTCAATGGTAGTCACAACAAAAAAGCCCGATAGCCCATATCCAAAGGGTGCTCAAGGGTGACATTTAAAATCCTCGGTATACCAAGATGATGGTCGCAAGTCAAAACCAACAAAGGGAAGGATAGATAGGGAGGCAATGAGCGAAATGCGCCATGCCATGGTATACCGAGACAATTCACAAAGAAAGAGGAGGAACCGGTGAAATTATAAAGGTAAGAATCCCATGTCAAGATCCCAATGGCGAAGGCGCAATGAATCGAAGGTCGAGAGGAAGGTTTAGCGATAAAGGAGCGCTTCGACCAACAAAAAGAAGCGCCAAGCACCAATCAACCAACAACAAACAGTAACTCAAGACAAACCTCCAGCTAGTAGGCTTTTTTCAAACAAAACTAGATGAATCAAAAGAGTACACCCAAGTCCACAAGAAGACGAGGATATGCTTACAGATAACTTCGAATCGAAGGAGAATCCTCCTTAACCTAAACGCAATGTGGTATCAGATACCATCCGAATTTGGCCGTGAGACCGAAATTGAAGAACAAAGAAGACACCATTGATCGATGAAACACATCATCATTATTATGTAATGGATAATGGCGCGTCAAGAGCGTAACGCATTCTTCGAACACCCGGATCCCACAATGAAGAATCATTTAAAGCCACCGCTCATTCGAGCAAAGGATGGAGCACGGTGAACAAGGTCTTAGTAGATGGGGCGCCATGTCAATCCGATGCCCAAATTCATGCCGAAAAGTTAGGCATTCAAGACGGTGATGTTAAACCTCATAACATGGTTTTATCCAACTATGAAGGGAAGGTAGGACAAACTTTAGGTAGTGCAAGTGGAGTTAACTGTCGATCAAGCGCAGACCCACTATGTTCATGGTGATCAAGCCAAAGCAAATTATAACTTGCTATTGGGAAGAGAGTGGATTCATGGTGAGGGCGTCCTTCGCCGATGCACCAAAGGTTAGTCCTGTGGAGAGAGGATGGGATAGTAGAGAACATCAAGCGGACCGAGCTACTTCATGACAACAGCTTAATCTAGTTAACAAGAGGAATTATGACAAGTATCCGCCGTATAGCTCCCACTCCAAGTGACAAACTGAATGAAACAAGAGATGTACATTACTATATGACCCTTCGCCATGACGGCATGTATTGGGATAGGAAAATAATTAAGGGTGATGAAGGAGGCGAAGGCACTTCGCAAAGACGGCCACCAGTCGAGTCCGACGACTCGATCATGATCGAGTCCTCTTCCTCGAAAGGATTTCGGCCTATATGGCTGAGAATGAATGGAAACCGGCTTCAGAGGCTGCAATAGAACATACAGTTGAAGTAAACGAACTCGAAGGGAATGGTCCGAAAGATTCACCCTGTGACGAGAACGAAATAGATCAAAGGCTTGATGCCATTTATGATACAGAACCCTTGGGCTTCGAGAAGGATCCAACAAACTCAAGTGCTAAGATGTTGGCACAGGACCCACTCGAAGAAGTGAATTTGGGGGATATCAACACAAAAAGAATCACCTACATAAGCGCGAAACTCAGCCCAAGCCTCAAACAAGAGGTGATCGAAGTCCTCAAACAGAACAAAGATTGCTTTGCATGGGACTATGACGAAATGCTTGGTTTAAAAAGAGAGTTAGTGGAGCATAGACTTCCAATTAAGGATGGCAAGAAGCCCATCAAGCAGACTCCCAGGAGGTTCGCGCCAACAGTGCTCACGAAGATCAAAGTAGAGGTCGAGAGGTTGCTATGCTGCAAATTCATCAGAACCACAAGGTATGTCGAATGGTTAGCAAATATAGTACCTGTTATTAAGAAAAATGGTTCATTGAGAATATGCATAGACTTTAGGGATCTAAATACTGCAACCCCCAAAGATCAATACTCTATGCCTGTGGCGGAAATGTTAATAGATTCTGCTGCAGGATTCGAATACCTAAGTATGCTAGATGGATACTCTGGTTATAATCAAATTTTTATTGTCAAGAAGATGTTGCTAAGACAAGATTTCGCTGCCAGAGCCTTAGGCACCTATGAATGGGTAGTGATGCCTTTGGTTTAAAAACGCTGGGCAACTTACCAAAGAGCAATGAACTCCATATTTCATGATTTTATTGAGACGCTTATGCAGTGTACATTGATGATATAGTCATCAAATCTATATCTCAGAAAATCATCCGCATCATTTGAGCCAATCATTCAAAAGATGAGAAAACATGGCTTAAAATGAATCCCCTTAAATGTGCATTTTTGTGCAGGTGAGATTTCCGGCTTTGTGGTTCATAAAAAGGAATCGAAATTAACCGTAACAAGACCAAAGCCATCATGGAGACTAAAGCCCCACATCGAAAAAGGAGTTACGCCTCTACTAGGAAGATTAATTTTCTCGAAGATTCATTTCAACCTAAGTGGAAAACAAGCTTTCTCTCACTACTTGCTTAAAGCAAGGCCAAGCCTTCGAATGGAGCGAAGCACGCAGAGGCCTTCGACAAGATTAAAAGATATCTATCTCAACCTCCTATCTTGTTCCACCTTCATGGGAAAACCCATGAGATTGTACATATCTGCGTCTGAACTTACTATAGGTAGTATGTTAGTACAGGAAGACAGTAATGGCATCGAAAGAGCCATATATTATTTAAGTAGGATGTTGAATGATGCAGAAACTAGATATAATAATATAGAAAAGTTGTGTCTTTGTTTATACTTTTCTTGTATGAAACTCAAGTACTATATAAAACCTGTTGATGTTTATGTTTCATCTCATTTCGATGTTATTAAACACATGCTTTCCAAGCCAATAATGCATAGCAGAATTGGTAAATGGGCATTGGCTTTGACAGAATATGCTTTGACTTTCATGCCTTTAAGAGCAGTGAAAGGCCAAGTAGTTTCTGATTTCATTGTGGACCATTCATTGGTCGAACAGCCTGTCATGGGTTATGTCGAAATGAAACCTTGGAAGCTATACTTTGATGGTTCGACCCATAGTAGGCGTGGTGTTGGAGTTCTCATAATTTCTCCTGAGGGAATTCCAACAAAATTCAAGTATAAGTTAGATGGCCCTCGTTGCTCGAACAACGAAGTTGAATACGAAGCGCTCATTGTTGGACTTGAAGCTTTGTTGGAATTGGGGGCAACTAGAGTCGAAATCAAGGGTGATTCAAAGTTAGTAGTCAAGCAGATAACTAAGGAATACAAATGCATAAAGGAAAATCTGATGATATATTTCGTCATAGTTAATAGGCTACTCAAAAAATTCGAATACATGGACATTCAGCACGTACCAAGAATAGAAAATCAAGAAGCAAATGACCTAGCACAATTAGCTTCAGGTTATAAAGTCTCTGCTAAAAACTTAGAGGATTTGATTGAGATAAGAGGAAGAGTCATGGCTACCAGACTTACACCATCAGATCTAGAGAATATCAAAATAAGTTATGGTGATAAAGATAGGTTCGAAGTATTAGCCATAGACACTTTAACAGATACAGATTGGCGAAATCCATTAATAAGGTATTTAGAAAACCCAACATTGAATGTGGATAGAAAAATCAAATATAGAGCGTTGTCATATGTCCTTATGGGAAATGAATTGTTCAAGAAGACCCAAGAAGGTGTGTTACTAAAATGCTTGGGAGAAAGTGAGGCATATCTAGCACTATCAGAAGTCCACAATGGGGTATGTGGAGCACATCAAGCGGGTCATAAAATGAAGTGGTTGCTATTTCGATATGGTATGTATTGGCCCAAGATGCTCAAAGATTGTATAGATTTTGCTAAAGGATGTGAAGAATGCCGAAACATGCAGGATTCAACATGCTCGCAAGTGAGTTGCATTCGATCATTAAGCCATGGCCCTTTAGAGGATGGGCATTAGATTTAATAGGAGAAATCAATCCCGCTTCATCTAAAGGTCGAAATATATCCCGTAGGAATAGACTATTTCACTAAGTGGATCAAGCAATACCTTTGGTAGTCAGATCAAGAGACTATCATCGAATTGCATAAAAACAGATTATCTATAGGTTTGGGTTGCCAGAGAGCATAACCACAGACCAAGGATCGGTGTTTACTGGTAAAAAGATGCAAGAATTTGCCCAAGAGATGGGGTTCAAGTTGCTAACGTCAACACCATATTATGCTCAGGCAAATGGTCAGGTCGAAGCGGCCAACAAAGTAATAATAGGTCTAATCAAAAAACATGTTGGTAAAAAACCAAGAAATTGGCATAAGACTTTAGATCAAATACTATGGGCCTGCAGAACATCCCCTAAAGAAGCTACTAATACTACACCTTTCCAATTAACATTTGGTCATGATGCGCCTTACATGGAAATTCATCTACATCCAATTCAAAGGCAAAATGAAATCTCATCTTCTTTATATTGGGAAATGATGATGAATGAGTTAGTCGAGCTAGATGAAGTTAGATTTCATGCATTAGAAGTCCCGATGAGGCAAAAGAGAGAGCGAGCATATAACAAAAGGGTGAAAGGTAAAACGTTCAGTATTAATGACTTAGTTTGGAAAGTTATATTGCCCATGGACAAGAACAATAAAGCATTAGATAAATGGTCACCTCATTGGGAAGGACCTTTTCGAATAGCGAAAACATTTTCAAACAATGCGTATGAAATCAAGAGTTGGCGATGACAAACGAATCCTAAAGGTTAATGGGAAGTATTTAAAGAAATATAAACCACGCCTGCAGGAGGTTCGAATAGTAGCAACGTAAATCATAAACATATAACTCGAGGCCAAAATGGTGAAATTAGTTACCAAAATGGCATTGTCAAGTGTTACAAACAAACATTCAATTAAGATACAAGATTGCTTTAAATAAACAAGTTCAGAAGTGGGTATTGTTCCTTAATCGATCAAAGATATTCTTAAAAGACTCGAGCTTGTGCTGAGTAGAGCGCTGGGCTCCTTCCAAGATAGCAACTTCGCCCTTCAGCTGTTCAGCCGACTCAGTCTCTGCAAGTCCTTTATTCATAAGCTCTTCGAATCGATTACCAAAAGTATTGGACTCATATGCAAGTTGTTGCTGCTGGGCTTCTTTAATTTTATGCTGAAGTTCCTGGATCTGCTTCTCCCATTGAAGAATGGATTGAGCTCGAAGATCATAATCAACTTTAGCTTGCTTGATATGCATGGCATGATCTTCAACCTCCTTAGTGAGCTTCGAGGCATGTTCATAAGCGGCGTCCATTGCAGTTCGTTTTTCTTGGACTTTGTTGGCAGCAAATTCGTTTTGAAGAAGGCATCCAGTTACGTTATCGATCAGGGATTAAAGTTCAAACAAAATGGTGCTGAATTCCAGGGAACATGTGGAGAGATTGACTTGATTGAGAAGTCCCTTCATCAAGAAGCAGGATGTACTATCTTTTCTGAGTACTTCGAATAAATCCACATCAAGTATGGTTTTTCGAATCTTGTGAAGAAGTATGACTCTATCATCAGAAGGTACTGAATCAGAGGTCGAACCAGCATTAGCCTTAGGGAGGGGAGTGTTTCTCTGAGCTAGTTTAGCCTTCATGTACCCAATAGGGTCAGTTCGTTTCAAGAGGGCTAACTCCTCTTCGGCTGTCTGGCATTTGGAAGACTCTGGAAGTTCCATACGCAATTGAGTGACATCCATCTCCACGTCCATTGGTTCATTAGTGGGAACATCATCGCCTTCATTATTCGCTTCTTCATCATCCTCTTCATCATCAATCAAGTCCACCACCTCGATGTTATCATTTTGAGTACCACCAGCATCAGATGTCGTCCCTTCGCTCGAACCTTCTTGAGCATCTTCTCCTTCTTCATCCTCAGACCCTTCCTCACTTGAATCTTCGCTCTCTTGGGAGTTATTGGTTTTTTCTTCTTCAGTATGAATTGCCCTTTCGCTCTCTTGATGGATTTTGGGAGGAGACTCTGGGTGAGAAGTCTCTGGAGGCACTTCTGTAGCATCTTCGAGCGTTGTTTTGTTGGTCTCCTTGAGAGGAGGCGAAGTGCCTTGATCATCTGGCTGGTCAGAAGTTCCAGTTGGAATTTCCATATTGGACGAACCTTTATTCTACACTGTCATACCCCAAAATTTTCCCTCCATCTACTCAAGAGATTTCATACATCTATGCTCAAGGATTCCTCAAGAGTTGATCAGACAAACTCTCTCCTAGACAATCAACCCAAACTAGGGTTTGGTATCTCTCAAGTCAAGATGAACTTCCAACATCTCCAATGGCCTTCATGCCTCCTCATATGCTTCAAAGATTCTCCATGTCAAGTTTCAAGCTTCACAAGTCAAGTTTCCTCAGACAATTGCTCGATGGTTGAAAATCATTGATGGACAAAAAGTCAACTGTGGTCAACATACAGTCAAACTTCATAATTTTTGGTCAACATCCTCATTTTGAAGTTACATTCATCATTTGATCAAGGGTTAATCATGATTCATCAAGAAAACTCAAGATTTGCTCAAAAGTCAAACTTTCTAAATTAGGGTTTCTAGGTGAAAAGTCAACTGAACTTTGACTGATCATAACTTCCTCATACTTTCTCAAAAAGTTTCCCACCAAAGCTCATTTTGAAGGAAATTCAATTCTCTACAACTTCATGTCTCACAAGAATGTCCAAAAAATGCTTCATTTGAGAGGTATAGCTCAAAACATTACAGGTCATTTTCAAAGTCAACAAAACGTCAACTTTTTGTTTTGAAGATATATTGAGCATGGTAACTCCAATTGAGATGAAACCAAAGAAATTGTTTAGAGGACTCTTAGAGCTTTCCAAAAAGTCCAAGAACACTCAAAAATGTGGAAAATTGAGCAAGATACACCATTCGTTGGGCAATTTTGGACAATTGCACAAAAGGACATTTTGGTCAAAATGCAAAATTTTCCAAATGGGCCTATAATCTTTTGATCCAAACTTGTTCATGACAATATTCTTGACCCATAAATGCTTGGCATTGGTGATTTTCTATTTTCATGATTTATATTTGAATTTTATAACATTTAATTCAAAAATAAATTATGTAAAATATGAAAATTAAGTTTCTTTTTCAAATAAGTTGGATTTATATCTTTCTTAATGACCAAGAAAGCCCACCACTCTTGCCAAATCGTGATAGCTTGCATATGGAAAGAAGAAATCAAGATTTTAAAGAAAATTGATTTTATTTATTGGAAAATATTTGCACATTCAATTTCCAATCTTTTTTCTTTGTTTTTTCTCTTCCAAAACCTCCTATAAATATCAAGCAATACACACAAGACAGAGGACGAAACCCTAGCCAAAGAACAAACCCAAACTCTTGCAAAATTTTCAAGAATCCAAAAATTCAAATTTTTGTTTTCAGCAAGCTTCAGGCCAATTTAACCACTCAATCACCTTCTAGAGGTTCCCAGCAATCGATCCATACTCATACCTCAAGCCCAGGCTGCCCAGAACGTGCCCTTGAGTTCTCACCGGTTTGCAAACTTTCCAAATTTCGATTTCATAATTCCATGCATTATTAATCGTTTTCATGTATTTGTTTGTGTCTGGGCATCTATTAGATCATGTTTGATGCATTACATGAAAGTTTCAAGTAGAAATCCAAGCATGCCATTGTTAGGGTTTTTAGAGTGTGAGTTTCAAACACGAGTTCCGTGCCGCTTTCAAGACGAAAGGATCGCACCATCGTGCCGCAAGGATCGAATTAGTCGATCCGGTTTTTGTTTCACGTTGAATGATGCATTTTGCAGTTTTTAGGTTGAAGGGCAATCGGAGAAGATGACCGGAGCCCTAGTCTATGGACTCCTGCGTTGAAAGTCGATCGCACGCTGGAAGTTTGGCTCGCTCGATTCGCTACATTACATGGGGTTCACACGGTGACTGGTTTGAATTCAAATCGTGACACGCTTACCTTCATATTGATTTGATTTTGAATTTCAAAACACCAAGTGTCATGTGGTTTTGGTTAAACGCTTGTCATGTAGATACTCTCAAAGGACATCAGTTCGATCCTTCCCAGCGCCGGTTTTGCTTTTCTTTTTCCCAAACTTTCACTTTTCAATATTTTCTCATATTTTCCATTTATTTTAATATTTCTATTCAATTTTAATTTCTTTTCATATTTTATTTCTGCATTTAAAAATTATCAAAAAATATTTTCTTTTTGCATTTACATTCTGAAAATGCTTATTTAATTTAATAAATTTAAAAGTATCTTTTTGCATGCATATTTATTTTTATTTATAATTTAGCATTTTAATCATTGTTAATTCATTTTAAATTACTAAATTGCATTTAAAAAATCCCAAAAAATTATTTTAATATATTTATATATTTTCCAGCATGTCATAATTTTCTCATATTAAAACTTGCATTTTTCCTAACATTTTCTCTTATTTCGATTTCATCATATTTTCCGATTTCTCGTTTGTTTCACAGGTTCATCTGATTCGGACGATTCTTCCGTTTCTATTTTATTTTTCAATAATGTAACTGTATATGGGATGTAATAGTTTAATTTAGGGTTTTACTTTCCGCATTTTAAATTATGTATCTGCCCCAAAGCCTTGTAATAGCGTAGGACCTTTACATTTCCGCTTTTACATTCTGCATTTTACTTTCCGCACCCTATCAATTGCTAGTAACTAGGCGTGTATGGCAAGATAATAATGAACATAGCCCACTAACTTCAAGATAACATATTCTGAAATCAACACACTTCTTTCACACACGCACCCCTTAGGGTAATTCTCTCTCGATGCCTTTCGATTCAAAATGGTCATGTCCCTCGAACGTAGAGGTATTCTAGCACTGCTGTTTTCCAAACCAATCATCATAGTCCTTCGATACAAAGATCATAAGACCCACGATGTCGCCTCCGAATACATGATCTTGACCTCGATTGTCGCCACGAAAATGATGATCGTCCCTTCGAATGTGCTAGGATACTTCCTACAAGTTGCCTTCTATGACCATCCGATGTCCCTTCGAATGTCCCGCTTACATCCAACAAATGGAGCTACCTACTAACTAATGGTATGGCTAGCGTTATTCTAAAGGAATGTAGAAGTACAACAAAACGACCAAATTCTGAGTGGGTAATAAGTCTCCTAGTTGCTTGCTCTATCAAATACTTTTCACACCACACACTCTTTTCAAAATTCAAATTCTTTTTCAAAACAAAACATTTCCGAACACTTTGTATACACTCCTACATGAGTCATTATAAAGTCATAGTGAAATGCCTTTTCAAAACATTTTTGTCAAACACACAGAAAGCAATTTTAAAAAAGTGATCTAGAGCAACTAAGAGCCCGTAGATAACTACGGATGGAAAGGGGTGCTAATACCTTCCCTTTTCATAACCATTCTCCGAACTCGGATCTAACGAAGGTCTTTTTCTTACTTTTACCTTCCCTTAATTGATAAAATAAAAGTCGGTGGCGACTCTTGCTATCCGCACATTTGGATACAAAATCCTACAAAGTCGGCTTCACCGACAGTAATCTGTATCATTGGGAAGGCACCTAAAAGAGAGAAATTGCCTTAGGATTTCTAGATAACTTTTATTACTTTTTGTTTGACTTGTATGCTTTATCTTTAAGGGTTGCTTGGGTATTCTATTTGTGGGGATCCTACACGGATCCGGCTTCCTTTTAGGTAAGTAGCATTAGATCATCACGAACGCTAGACGATAACTACGCAATCAACATGATGGCTACGTTAGTTGACACTTTGGTTGTCCCGATACTCTTCATTCCCAAGTTGAAGATAGTATTTGGCTTCCGTGGTGTCATCAAGCGCTAACTAAACTTTTAGAACCTTAATTGACCCATCTTGGCCATTAGAAGGTAGTGAGATGGCCGCTTTGTGTAGACCGAGGTTGGTTGATACTGATGCTACGCTCATTGAGATTAGACTTTGGGACATTTTCGATCGACCACTTGGCAGTATTGAAATAAGCGCCTACGAGAAAGATCCGTGATGTGAGATTCCTAGAACCCAGTTACTATTATAGGACAGATGAACCAACTCAAACTTTTGGTGGGGTAATCACCTATACCTCATGCAAGCCTTAACCCTAGGCTCATTGTGTGAATTGTTCAGTGTGCTAAACATGACATCATGACATCATTCGCATTGCATATCATTCCTAACTATTTCAAGGACCTAGGATTTATCTTTGCTCTGCTTTGTAGGGATTATGGCTTCTAGAAAGACTATCCAATCAACTTCATGGGTATCCTTCTCAACTCAAAGAATTGGTTTCAAAAATTCCACCATGCTCGGTTCATCAAAAGACGGTTATCTACTTGATTTGGTTATTCCGTTTTGAAGAGGATATGATGCATGTCCTATTCCAGCTTTTTGATCCGAAACACCATTGCTTCACATTTCAGATTATCGCTGGTTCCTACCTTGAAGAGTTCTGCTACTTGGATACCTATTCTTGATCAAATGCCATTCACCGGTCTAGAAAAGGTTCCTAAGTACGAAGACATTGCATCAGCCTTACATCTTAAGCGTTCAGATATTGAAGCCAATTGGGAGACTAGAAGTGGAGTTAAGGGTTTACTTTCCAAGTTCTTAATCAAGAAAGCCCGAGAATTCCTCAAAGTTATGAGTTTTCATGCATTTGAAAACATTGTGGCCTTGCTAATTTATGGTTTGGTTCTATTTCCTAATTCGGATCAGTTCATCGATATCAATACCATCAAATTATTTCTTACCCGCAATCCTGTGCCTACTTTACTTGGAGACATCCGCATTCTCTCCACACTCGCATTTACTAAGCGACAAGAACTCTCATGTGTTGTATACCGTTACTTTCAAGGTGGTTTATTTCTGCACCTTCCTCCATCAGTTTGAAGAATGAACAAAGGTTGAGATGGTCTCAAAGGTTGATGTCACTCTCTCATTCAGATATCCGTTGAATCTTTTCTCTCAAAAGGATTTCACATTCATTGAGCGCTGTGGAGAATTCCTAATGTACCGCTACTTGGTATAAGGAGGTATTAACAACCCTTCTCTAGCTCTACGTCAGTTTGGTTTTGCTCAAAAGATGGTCCACATGATATGCTTCTCCAAGATGTTGTGTTCGACTACAATCACGATCTCCGATTACTGATTTAAGGTTCATACACGCTTGGGGCATGGTAAAGAAGATGATACTAAGACTTGGGGCACCCGAACTCCATTCCTTGGGAACCTTACCTCAAATGGGTGGGCTCGAGCTCAAAACCTCATGATGCCATTCACTGCTTTACCAAAGAATTATGGAACTCGTATAGGTGACGTACCTATATCTGTCTCCATCCCGACATGCCATGATTTTGAAGACTTGAAGAGATCCGGATTCAGCTAAAAGAAGAAAGGGATACCTTTGAAGCTCAGTATGCAAGTGAGAAGAAAGTGTTAGAGTTGACAAAGTTATTTACGAGGAGCGAAACATCAACGCTACATCGGCACCAAGAGGAAGCGCATGGAGACTTAGAGCTTTAGGATGTTTATGTTTTCATTGTTTTGAACTATCTCTTGTACTTAAAAAGAAAAAGGATAATAAAAGAATACTAATAAATGTTTGTTCATTGCTTGTTTAACAAATTTAAATCTTTTAGGTCCTTGAAAACATTGCATTGCATTCGCATGAACATCGTGACAAGATATCATAACATTGCATCATGGTACATTGGAGATTGGTTTTCCATTTGCTCGCTATTTATTTTAGCAAATGGCTTGAACAGAATCAAAGATCTCTGTGCTCGAATGCTCAGTTTCAGAGATGTTCAACTTGGTCCAAGGCCAAGAACATCCAAGAAGCTCATCAACAAAAGAAGAAGGTTGTTGGTCTCCTCAACATGGTGTACGCTACAAAGGTGGTCACCGTTGAGCTCCTCGTATGAAGTTTCAAGAAGGAAGACGAGCAAAGTAACAAGGGTGAGGACGAAGGCAGCCGGCATGAGCCTGAAAAAGACTATGATAATGGCCAGTACTCTGAGGAAGATGACAAGTACAAGCAACTTGAAGATCGTCTGAATGCTGTGGAAAACCTGAAGATGTCCGGGCTGAACTTTGATGATCTGAGTCTTGTTCCTGGTGTTGTGATTCCTCCCAAGTTCAAAGTTCCTACTTTTGCCAAATATGATGGCATGTCTTGCCCTAAGCTGCATTTGAAGTCCTATGTCCAGAAGATCAATCCCTACATCGATGATGTAAAGTTGTGGATGCACTATTTTCAAGAGAGTTTGTCCTGAACCCAGCTGGAATGGTACTATCACCTAGAAATGACCGTATCCGTACTTGGAGTGATTTGGTGATGCTTTCAGATAATGAGTACAATGTCGAATTGACACCCACCGCATGCAACTACAAAGCATGTCTATGGGTCGTGACGAGAAGTTCAAGGAGTATGCCTGTAAGTGGAGAGATCTAGCAGCAAGAGTTCAACCACCCTTGTCCAATAGGGAGTTGGTTGATATGTTCACGGGAACACCGACAGTCCGCTCTTCAATCATCTGATTGGAAATTCTTCATCCGATTCACCGAGTGATATTGACAGAGCGATTGAAGCGGTATCAAGAGTGGGAAGATCCATGTGAGTCATCTTCAAATGCTGCAAAGAGATCTTTTGGTGGTAAGAAAGAAGCCAATGCTGTAGTGGTCGAAAAGCCGAGACCGACCGCTTCAATCTGTGGGGGCAATTGTGATCTCTAATCCTACATCAAGACAACTCGGTGAGACAACGCCAGAACTTAACGCGCATGAAGACAGCACAAAGATCAACATGCCATTGTCGCAAGCCTTGCAACACATGTTGAACGCAGAGCTGATAACCTTGAGGGATCCTCCTCAGAATGTCAATACCTCCTCTCCGAAGTACAATCCTAATGCTAAGTGTGCTTACCATTCCAATGTGGCACGATAATCGACAATTGTTGGGCTCAAGAACAAGATTCAAGATATGATCTTAGCTGATGAATTTGATCCTCCCGCTGAGACTCGAATGTGATCAACGCCCTATGCCTAACCATGACAAGAGTTCCAACGTCACAGTGATGATATTACATTTTCAACATAGATGACTCGACCATTCCTCCGATGACTGGCAGAGGAACTTGCTGTAAGCCGCACAATCCAGATGCCCGTAGAATTGTCATTGCGCCCATCCGCTACCGGCGGTGTGGTTTATCGAGAAGACGGTTCAAAGGTATGATGGACAACCGTGAGATACTATTTTGAAACCACCGCGTAAGCTGTGAAGATATGTCTAAGTCAAGATCAAGATGTGAATGAAACAAGACCACCTGTGGGATACTTGGGGCAGCCAAGTGAGAAAGTATGATTACATGGTGAAGTACATCATTCCTCGATAGTTATAAAATTCCTATTGAAGATGTTAAAGCAACCGGATGGGGGATGATTTCCCGTAAGACTATGGCCGATGTTAACACAATAAGCGATTTCTCCACTGATCCCGTGCCTAGAGTGGCACCTCTCATTATCACTTTCCAAGACCAAAGGCCATATTCCTCCCGACAAAGCTATCCCTTTGAACTATGGAGTCGATGTTTACTATCATGGCCAAGAAGACCCTCCGACTCATCAAGATCTTACTGCTGGAGCTTCATTCTCGACATCGACAACATCACCGGATCAAGTAAGGTGACGAACTCGGAAGGGTATTCTCTCCAGATCTCTCTCCAAAGACATCATTACCTGTACTGTGATCTGGCCTATCCACCAATATCCTCAGCTAGAGGGAAAGATCGCGGCTCATCCCCGCTGTATTGTATACCAAAGGAAGTTGCTGAAGACACTTCCAAACAGAAATGGAGGAAATTTCAAGATCATCAAGAAGAGTGATTATACCAAGTCAGGAATGGGGCTAGGATGACTCCCATCTAAGATTTCCATGCTCGCCTGTTTTCGTGTTCGAGGCTCCGCTAATGCCTTGGTGAAGTTTCAAGAATGCTCTTGC
>CM038795.1:90434628-90530219 GCA_021764765.1 Vicia sativa
AAGCGCTTTTGATCGACTTGATGTCGAAGGGTTGGTTCGAGACCAGTGACATTATCGTGAGAGCTTTTGATAGTTCTAGCATACTGATGCCAAACTCACTCTGCACATTAAAAGTCGGTTCCAGACTTTTGATTCCACTTTCTTTATCATGGACATCCGTCCGGCTTATTCTTGCCATGGGCGCCCTTGGATACATGGAAGCTGATACCTACTACTTTGGCCAAGTACCCGTGAAAGGAAAGTTATTCTGATGTGTGGTGAAGAAGAGTATATGGTGATCCTCTGATCATTCCGCTATCTCGAGATGGAGGGTAGAATTCTTCGAGACTCACTGTCAAGCTTTAAACAATACCAGTCGTACTGTTGACTCCCCGTCCTCTGAAGTTACACAAGCTCCACCTAGAATGGCCTCATTGAAAGATGCTCGACTCTTTGTTGAACAAGGAGGTAGTGCTATTTAGGGACAACTCCTAATCTTCCTTTCAAATTTGACAAGACTAGTTTGAAGCTTCACCATCGAGTCGAGAAATGAATGCAAAACGTCTTGACCAACTTCTTTCCGCATCCGGCCAGTGGAATCCATGCTATAGAAAGGCGGCGACAACGGCCCGACATCAATGATGGATCTTCAACTCGAATCATGGGCTCAGCAATTGGAAGCAGAAAACGTCATACCAATCTCCTTTAGCAAGTAATTGCTCTTGTTTTGTTTGCTTTTCGTATTTCTTTATGTTTGAACAATAAACTTTAGCTTAGTGCCTTGCGGGGGCATCATGGCTCGTTGCGAGGGTTATTATCTGTTCGTTTCGTATTTTCATTCAATAAATTAGTTGGACTTTTGCATTCAATTGTTTGTTTTCTTTCTTTTACTTTATCACCCTTCAAAAAGCTATGTGTTCTTACACACACCCACGTGATACAACGAAATCACTCCGAATCTAGTTAATACTTGACTATCTTTAGTGCTAAATATGACTTGATAATCCGATCTACCAAGCGAAAGGCGAAAGTAGAAAGATTGTGAAGTGCCGAACTTACCACTACTGACAAGAAAAGCGATTATCTGACCACTACTTGAAATTTGAGGTTGTAATTAGAAATGACAACAAAAACGAGAAAAGAGAAATATAGGCAGGTCTTGAGAACAATGTTAAAGAGAGATTGGTTCAGAATGCTAAAGATTATGTTGAGGTTTTACTTGGTATACTGACGATCATAAAGTTTAGACATTGATTGTATGGTACATCGATTACAAAGAAAATTTTCTCCGTAAACGAAGGTTAAATCGCATCGTCACGAATATCGAGAAAAATCAAAGCCGAATTATGAAGCGGTTCTTAGTTTCTTATCACCTCCTATCCCAGATGGGTTGCAAATGTGGTACCCGTGCCTAGAAGGATGGTAAAAATGCGAAAATGTGAATTACGGAATACGAACAACGAAAAACGATTTCCACTTCCTCATATTGATGTTTTGGTTGACAACCGCTTTCGGCATAAATTTTCTCCTTCATGGATGGTTTCTCATTACAATCAAATCAAAATGGCTCCACATGGAAAAGACTACTTCGTTACGGTAAACACTTTAATCGCTACTATCGCGTGCTTTGGTTACATTATTTCATGACATGATTCATCACGAGATAAAAGTCTCGTCGGCATATGATAGCTCGATCCAATGAAGAAGAACACCTCGATCATTTGCGTTGAAAAATACAGGCGAAGACTTAATCAGCAAGTGCACCTTTGGAGTCGATCCGGCTCCACAGGGTTTGTAGTCGATGGAAAAAATTGAGATCATCCAAAAGGTTAAAGCTATTCAAAGACCACCCCTCGCAAAGGAAGTCGAAGATTTCTTGGGCGATTGAACTACATTGCAGTTCATTGCACACTAAGCACTACAATCTTGGTTGCTAAAGAAATCGGTCGTGGAATGGAACCGTTGAATCGCACAAAATCCACAAAATCGACCTACAATCCTCTATCACGATACTGCGAAGGAAGACCTCTTATCATGCCGCAGCGGTGTTAGCTTCAATATGTGTGTTGGGGCAACATGCATCAGTCAAAATATACTACCTACAAAAAGTTTACATGAAACAAACCTACGCGACTTGAGAAGCAAACTGGCTCGCCGCTAAAGGCGGTATATTACTCACACTACCTTGTTGATTTCTAAGATGGATCGATAAAAGCCATCTTTGAAAACCGCTTCTCTAAAGGATAGCAAATATGGCAATCTTGAGCAAAAATGACATCCGTACACTTCTCGAGCGATCAAAGGAAGTGTAATGATCGATCATTGGCTTTCATCAACCGTGAACGACTATCAATCTATCCGGTTCAATTCGAGCGAAAGATATTTTACTAGTACCGAAACGACGCCAGACGAAACACAAACAAGGATCCCGATGGACTATGGTCTTGATGGACCTCAAGCACCGTAGCATTGCGCGCCATCGTCCCATCCCCTGCGGACGCCACCCTTTCACCATTATAATTCTGGTACCAACATGGCCGAATACAAAGCGTGCATCATATCCGCTATTGACTTAGAATCAAGTTCTTACAAGTGTGGAGAACTTCGCTTTAGTGATTAGTCAATTAATGCGTGGGATACAAGCATCGAAAATCATTCCGTATCGACGCATGCATTTTGATCCCCACTTGAAAGAATGACTGTCATCACTTCCACGAGAAGAATTGCGAACGCATTGGCTACTATGTCGTCTATGTTCAATTAGATGCAAACTCCCGGATCATCATTGAAAAGCCCCAGCGTATTGTTGTTGCAGCGAAAAACACAGCAGCAAAAAAATATAAAGACCGAAAACATCCCGCCATTATGAATTCATGAAAAATTTGCATCCAAATTCTTCACCGCTGCTCCCTCTACGGCACATACCCACCGCATAACGAAAAAAACGCAATTATCGGTTATCGCCCCGGTACACACTATGCTAAGAAGATTTTGAAACCATTTACTATTATTCCACCATAGGCGATTGTCACCATACTCGATCTTGTCACAAATGCGGTTATGCCGACAAAGTGCATCCACCAATACCTACAAAATGTTTTAACTTCCGCACACCTTTATGTGGGGCATTGACATGATTGGAGAGATTAAGCCTGACTTCCAAACATCGTTTCATCACTTGTGGCAATTGACTACTTCACCAAATGGTAGAAGCGACCTCGTATGCATATTACCAAGAATGTGGTGGCCGATTCATCTTATACGCCGGTATGGCACTCTAAAAGTTATCACGAATAACGTTTCCATCTCAACAACAAGATGATCACCGAACTCTGCGCGGTTCAAGATCAACATCAATTCATCTCCTTACCGGCTTAGATAAATAAACGCGGTGGAAACCG
This sequence comes from Vicia sativa, assembly GCA_021764765.1. NCBI lineage: Eukaryota > Viridiplantae > Streptophyta > Magnoliopsida > Fabales > Fabaceae > Vicia > Vicia sativa. The sequence goes on from CM038795.1 coordinate 90,438,009, forward strand.
CCACAAGAACACCAAAATTATCTGAAAAGATGACTTACACAAAGATTGGCATGAGATGTTGCCATTTGCTCTTCATAGTTTCTTGCACTCTGGTATGAACATCCACGAGGGCAACCCCCTCTCTTGTATACTGGTATGGAAGCGTCTTACCCATCGAGTTCGGATACCTCAAGCGAGTCCTCGGGGAAGCGAGTTAAGCGAGAGCGATTGGGTCCAGACTTCGCCTTGACCAATTAATTTGGTTGATGAAAGCGACTCGCATCCATCTGCCATGAAGGATTTATCGACGAATGATCGAGCATTTAACAAGAAGGTCAAGCACCGAGTCTACCAAGTCGGTGATCTAGTAGTCGGCATCATTCTTCCACAAGGAGATCCCGGGGCAAATGGACTCCCACCTATGAGGACCATTTGTAGTCAAACGAGTATTTTCGGTAGACAATGATACCGCACCATGGATGGTGAAGACTTGCACCCAGTGAGCCAGACATAGTCAAAAATACTACAGCGTAAAAGAGACCCGCTAGGTCGGCGAGCCTAGGAAAAAATAAAGGCATCTGGCGAACCAAAGGTTCGGGCAAAAATTAAGATATATAAACATGTACACCGCAGTCGAGAAACACGAAAAGGCGGCTTGGGCAAAAAAGTATCCGTTAGGTGAAAACCGAAAGGCGGTCTAGGCAAAGTTAGGGATTTAAGCGTCGACTATGTCTCTTCGGATCACACCTTCCGGACTATATGACATTCAAGGTTCAAATGAAGATCGGTCTACTCACTTTCTCTTGACAGCAAGGAGATGAGATAGTTGAAATATATAATACTAGCATAGTTGGAACTTAAGAGATTGTTCCATATAGCTTTTTACCTTTCTTGTGTACAAAACTACTTGGCCATCGCCACCTTTCAAATAAGCATAAATTCTTTCTCTTTACAATTTACATTGTTGTTATTGCAATAAGTCAACGTTTGTTTTGAGCGATTATATGCATGACAATAAAATCTCTTTGCAAACATCGAAAAGTGGACATGCAAAGTACTTACTGAGCTCTAGGATTTGGGGCGGCGAAAGTCACCCTAATTCCCCGAGCATAAAGGTGTCACCCACTTCCCGGTAGTTATAAGGAAATCCACGAGCGGCAAATCCACTCAATCGAACAGCGTTACATGATCTCAGCGATAACACTTCATCCCAGTGGATGTTTCTCAATCCTCCCCTTCTCCCGTGATATCGGACTCGAAACTTGGTCGGATAGTGCATCGGGCTATACACTTTTTATTCCCGGAGATTACAACGGACTCTAGACTCTTAAGCCGGTCTCGGCAACCATCAAATGCTCTCGGTGAGATCTACACTCGGAATCCCAGTGAAGCGTCTCTTAAATTTCCTCGGCGGGATCTACATACAAGGTCCTCACGGATCGCCTCAGGACTCTCCTCGGCGGGGTCTATATATGAGATCTCAGGCGTGAGAGCCTCAATCTCTACCTTCCTCAACAACGTCTGGCCCAAGACTTGGTCGAGATAGTGCATCGGAGGAATCAAGATATCTTTCTTCTCCTTCAAGGGGGTTCTCACCTACTCAATTCCCAGGCCGAGTTAGAAATCTTGAAGCGAATATCCGCATCTTCTTCAAGATGGATATGTTTTGAAATATCACAATATTCATCATTCATACATTTCTCATAAAGTCATAATTCATGCATATGTCACTCATATACAACATCATGCATCATACTTTGCATAAGACTAACAAATATTCTATCAAAGTTTTTCTTGATTTCTCCAAAAGCAGTATGATCATTTACGGCCTAACGAGGTCGAGATTAAGCCCGAGGCGGGGAAAACTATCGAAGAGCGCCATGAACTGGTCGATTAAGCCGGCCGCCGGAAAACTATCCGAAGCCTTCCGACGGTGAGTCGAGGATAAGCCCGACAAGCGGAAAACTATCAAAAGGCCACCTGCGGTTATCCTCCGATAACAGACAATGGATCACACCGTGCACCAGCGGAAGCTATCCATTCGGCCAACTTCAATCTCTCCCGAGTAATGTTAGCGAAGATTTATTACGATTATCAGCGACAACTCTGAGTTTAGCGCGACTCGATTGCCTTGGATGGCATCTTAAGCCCGTCTCGAGCTATTTGTCAACATCTCTTCACTATCGAATCTGCATATATGGTTAAAAATCAATACGGACCAATAACTTCATTTAAAGTGAACACGTCTAACGTCGACTCCCGCCGGATGGCATCTTAAGCCCATCTCCTCCGATCCGGGAACATCTCTGAGTCTAACGTCGACTCACCTCCGGCCATCGACCTTTCTAGATGGCATCTTAAGCCCGTCTACATCAGCTCCTATTAACAACCTCGAGTCTAGCGTGCGACTCGTTCCCAGTGATCTCCACTTCTCGAATGGCATCTGTAAGCCCATTCCGCATCATCCACCAGCGGCGGTGCAAATTTCGGTGTACTCGGTGTTCGATCATCTTCACCTCGGTCACGAAGACAAGCATGTCGATCTAACCCTTCGATACAAGAAAGATTGAGCAAGGGCAGCTGTCATACCCCAAAATTTGCCCTCCATCTACTCGAGATTTCATACATCCATACTCGAGGATTCCTCGAGGTTGATCGAACAAACTCTCTCCTGAGCAATCGGAACTAGGGTTTTGTATCTCTCAAGTCAAGATGGATTTCCAACATCTTCAATGGCCTTCATGCCTCCTCGTATGCTTCAAAGATTCTCCATGTCAAGTTTCAAGCCTCAAAGTCAAGTTTCCTCGGAAGATGGTTCGGATGGTTGAAAATCGGGTGTATTGGACAAAAGTCAGCATGGTCAACATACGGTCAAAACTTGATTTTGGTCAACATCTTCATTTGAAGTTACATTCATCATTTGATCAAGGGTTGATCATGATTCATCAAGAAAACTCAAGATTTGCCCAAAGTCAAACTTTCTAAATTAGGGTTTAGATGAAAAGTCAATGAACTTTGGTGATCATAACTTTCTCATACTTTCTCGAAATTTTTCCACCACCTCTTGTTTTGAAGGAAATTCAATTCTCTACAACTTCATGTCTCACAAGAATGTCAAAAAATGCTTCATTTGAGAGGTATAGCTGAAACATTACAGGTCATTTTCAAAGTCAACAAAAGTCAACTTTTGTTTTGAATATATTTGAGCATGGTAACTCAATTGAGATGAGACCAAAGACATTTGTTAGAGGACTCTTACAGCTTTCAAAAGTCCAAGAACACTCAAAAATGTGGAAAATTGAGCAAGTTACACCATCTACAAGTTAGGCGATTTTGGAAGAATGCAAAGAGAGATACTTCAAAAAATCAAATCTTTTGCAAATGGGCCTACTTTTCTTCATCTAACTTGTTCCTCAAGCAATTAGGAGTGTCAAGCCCAAAGCCACGAATTTTTGATTTATTTTCTATTTAATTTGTAATTTATTCATTTAAATGCAAATTAAATCTTAAAATAAATTATAAGAATTGAATTTATTGATTAAGGTCTTAACTCACAAATGCCGCAAATTGAAATTGGAGCAAGAAGGCAAGATTGGATTGAAATTGATCAAGCTTTGAAGATTTCATTTTCATGGAAATATCAAATTTGATTTCCATTGAATATTGATTGATTCTTTCAAATTCAATCCCAAATCCATCCGATTATAAATGTCTGATGCATACCTATCAAGAAAAAATTGCTCCATAAACCACTTCCAAAGCTCAAAAACCGTGTCACTCAAGCAATTGGCAACCCTACAGGCGTTTTCAATTGTTTTGAGGTGTCCACACATACTTGACATCTCAGAATCGATCCAGGACCCTCACATTGCTTAAAACCATCAAAATCAAAGAATCCGAAATCGGTTTGTTCAAGAAAATTTCAAAATCGTATTTTAATTCTCATGCATTTTAACATGTTTTGTGGTTTGTTTTGTGTTTAGATGGAAGTTTGCAAGCTTTGCATAGTTTGATTGAGTTTCCATGGCGGGATCGATACTTGCCATAACTAGGGTTTCTGTGTAGTTTAGGGTTTCACGAAATAGGAAAAATTGGACCTCGAGACTGTCTTGTTGCATTGAATGATGTTTCCAATCGAACCATGGTCTTAGAATTTATTTATATTACTTGTGTGTTTTGATTTTGCCTTTGGAGTTGTGGCGTCGACAAGGCCGGCTTGAGTTTCAAAATTTGAATCGGAGAAGATGAAGTTTGGTTTGGAGCGAAGCAATAGGGAGGAGGCCGTGCTTGTAATCCATTAGCTCGGGTTTGAACGCGTAGCGTTAGCTCGGGATAGCAAGCATGGATCTTTGTGAAAGGTCTCGATTCGAATCTGGCAAGACCATTTGTTTTTACATAGTTTTCAAACTTTTCATATTTTCTTATTTATTTAATATATTTCATGCATTTTAATTCTTTTCATGATTTTATTTATGCATTAAAAATTACCAAAACATTTTTCTTTTTACATTATTTTCTAAAACCTTTATTTAATTTAATAAATTAAAAATATAATTTTGCATGCATATTTATTTTATTTATATTTTGCATTTAAATCATTATTAATTGCATTTAATTATTAAACCTTTTCAAAAATCCCAAAAATTATTTTAATATATTTATCTTATTTCCAGCATATATTAATTTTCTCATATTTAAAATTGCATTTTCTAACATTTCTCTTATTTCAATTTCATCATATTTCGATTTTCTTATTCTTTCACGAGTTGCCGATTCGGATTTTCTTTTTATCGTTTTATTCTTTTCCAATAATGTAATTGCTCATGGGTTGTAATAGTTTAATCTAGGGTTTATTTTCCGCATTTTAAATTATGTATACGCCCCACCATATAATAAGCGTGGGATTACCTTTCGCACTTTACATTCGCATTTACTTTCACTTTATCAATTGCTAGTAACTTGGCGTGTAGATAATAATTGGACATAGCTCATAATTTCAAGATAAAATATCTGAATTTGACACACTTCTTTCACACCCATAGGGTAATTCTCTCTCGATGCCTTTCGATTCAAAATGGTGTCCCTCGAGCGTAGAGGTATTCTAACCCGTTGCCTTCAAACAAATCATCATAGTCCTTGATACAAAGATCATAAGACCCGACGTATACTCCGAATACATGATCTTGACCCTCGATTGTAAGCCTCTGAAAATGATGATAGTCCCTGTGTGCTAGGATACTTCTACTGATTATTCATGACCATCGATGTCACCGGATGTCCGTTTACATCCAGCGAATGGAGCTACCTACTAACTAATGGTATGCAATGCTATTCTAAAAGAATGTAGAAGTACAACAAAACGACCAATTACAGGTGGGTAAATAAGTCTCTTAATTGCTTGCTCATCAAATGCTTTTCACACCACACACTTTTTGAAGTTCAAATTCTTTTCAAAACTAAACATTTCCGAACACTTTGTATACACTCCTACATGAGTCATTACAAAGTCAGCGAAATGCCTTTTCAAAACATTTTGTCAAACACCGAGAGCAAATTTTAAAAAGTGATCTAGAGCAACTAAGAGCCGTAGATAACTACGGATGGAAAGGGGTGCTAATACCTTCCCTTTTCATAACCATTCTCCGAACTTCGAAATCTAACGAAGGTCTTTTCATTACTTTTACCTTCCCTTAATTGGATAAAAATAAAAGTCGGTGGCGACTCTTGCTATCCGCATTTGGATACAAAATCCTACAAAGTCAGTTCACCGTATCACGGTGTCGACTCTGTTTCTTCTCTAAAATTGCCTTTATGCGTCCTTTACGTGGGTCATGTCCCATGACATGCGTGGCGATGTCGAGGACCTCTGTAGCCTCAAATACTCGATTTTTGCACTTCTTTTGCCACGATTTGTCTTGTTTATTCTTGACCTGAAAACACTTAAACACACAACCAAAGCATCAATTGGAATTGTGGATCTATGCATCTTTGGTTTTATGTTTTTCTAAATAAGGAGATGAACAATTTGTGCCTCCGGAGTCATGTCTTCTCGGAGGTACCTCAAGGATAATGATTGCATTTCTCTCCACACTGCCACGAAACAAGATTGCTTTCGCAATAGCATCATGATCTCTATCACTTTTAAGCTCATTTTTGTAGTCATCTACATTTCCTTGAGTATAGTAGTATGGAGAACCCAAAAATCGTTAATGGCATTAATAAAAACAATAAATCCTTCCACGCATGATGGTGCAGTGGCGAATTGCTCTCCCTTAGTTGGAAGGCGTTTGCGTAAAACTCGAGACTAAATCATAGCTCACCTGATCTATGGTCAATCGAGCGTCCCTTTTTGTTCGAGAAAAATCCATAGGCTTGCTATATCATGCCATTGGTCTTGATGTTGAATTTCTTCTCGGGCACAAAGACCTCCCAATCAGCGGGTTGTACCTAGCCTCGGCGGCACTCCACGAACCTAGTGTCATCAAAGTCTCGTGGTGGGTTAGAACTACCACCTAAGGTTTCCTTATTATGTCTAAGACGTCCACGTTTATTTCCCATCTACAAAAACAAGTCCACAAAACAGTGCAGCAGACAAACCAAGACATTAGAATATTGTTAAAATTCAAAGAACAAAACAAAAATTAAGCATGAAAGGCACATGCACTTTCTCGGTGCGATCTTGTCGGCCAAGGCGACTCTGACTATGACCTCAAATTTTTGCCATGGGTGTTGATTCCATATTCAAACTCATCCACGATTGTAACCAAATATGATGATGGCAGAAGGTTTATCATGCAATAGAGATCCTAACCACCTAATTTCACCACACTACACAACCTAAGTCTATCAAAAACAACTTAAACAAACAAGAAAAGCTAGAAACTTACTATGAGTGCTTGAGAATGAGAGGAAGCTTGCCAAAATTTACAAAGTTGTGAAATTGGAAGAGAGGAATGGGAGCTTGGCTGCTAGGGTTTTGGGAGAAGAGGAATGAATGTTCCAAAATGGGGAGAAAGACGGATTGGGTGTGGGCCACCCAATTATAACATTAACAAACCCAAAACACCAGATGAGATGCTTTGCTCGCGCATTTTCCGCAATGCAAGATTCTCGTGAAGTGACTTAGCGACCCTGACTTCAATTTTTCTTTCAAAATTCAATTCCTCACACATTCTCAAACATTCTTAAAAATAAAAATGACTAAAAACATGAAATACTTACAATGTTTGGGTGCCTCCCATAAGAGCTTTGTTTAACATCAAAGTATAGTCTTTGAAACCTCCGACTTTTCTTGCAACATACACTTTCAACCTTTTCCCATTCTTGTCCATTATTTCTTTCTTCCGGGTCTTGCAACATAACATCTCCATAATCTTTAACGTCCTTGATTAAAAGCGGATCGAACCATTTTGACTTTAGTTTTTCGAGAAAAAGCCGTATCAGAAATTAAACAAAGAACATTTAACCTTGGAAGTTTTTGTGCTTGAGATTCTTGTCATGAAAAAATTTAACCTTGGTTTGTATATCTTATTTGGTGGTAAGCTCCATATCTCAATTCTTCAACTCAATGAGTTGATCTTTTCTTTGTCACCGGCTGAGAAGAATCGAAATTCAAGAATTTAAGAGCCCAAAGAGCTCTATGTTCCATATCCACGGAAGATGACAAGTCTTCCCATATACAACTGAAAGGGGTTAGTCCAATCGACCTTGTAGGAAGTTCGATCGCACAAAGATTCGTCTAGTTTTGTTGACCAATCCTTTCTAGAATTTGAAAGCGGTTTTTCAAGTATCCTTTTAACTTCCCATTTGATACCTCCGCTTGACCATTGACTTGTGGATGGTAGGGGATATCACTTTATTCTTTACACCATATTGATTCAAAACTTTTTGTAATAGTGTATTGCAAAATGAGAACCTCCATCACTTACTAGCACCCTTGGCACACCAACCTTGAAAATATGTTTCTCTTTAAAAATTTAATCATGGTTTGGCATCGGCCTTAGGTGAAGCAATTTCCTCCACCCATTTGACACATAATCAACGGCCACTAAGATGTACTCGTTGGAGAAAGGCGAGGGAATGGGCCAGCAATCGATACCCAATCAAAAACTTCAACTTAACATATTTGTGAGAGGCATCTCATCTCGCTTTCCAATTCGCCCTCCTTTTGCACTTATCACAACTCTTGGCATGTTCATAGGCATCTTTAAACAATGAAGGACAATCTGATCTGATTGAAGTAATTTAGTGGCCATTCGCAATCTGCTATAATGCCCTCCATAAGGGAGTTATGAAAATGCCAAAGTATGTCCTTTGATTCTTTCTTGTCTGAGATCTCCTCGACAAGTATCACTACTCAACCTAAACAAATAAGGTTCATCCCACACATAGTACTTGGCATGGCCAAGAATTTTCTTTCTCATTCCAACATAGATCCTTTAGAATCAATCCAGGGCCTTGTGATTAGCCATGTCGACAAACCACACCTCTCTTGGAAAGAATACTGAGTTTTCATCCGAGAACTCCTCTCTAACCTCTTTTTCTTTGTTTGCGACTTCCATATTCACCAAGCGGGATAAATGATGCGCCAAGTTTTACGAACCTTTTTGTCTCGGACTTCCAAATCAAGTTCTTGCAACAAAAGAATCCATCGGATTAATCGTTGTTTGGAGTCCGACTTGGTGAGCAAATATTTAATAGTCGAGTGGTCCGTGAAAATCACAACTTTGGAGCCGACAAGATACGAACGAAATTTTTCCAACGCATACACTATAGCAAGCAACTCTTTCAGTTGTTGCATAGTTTATTGAGCATCATTTAAAACTTTGCTCGCATAGTGTATTGCATGGAAAATTTTATTCTTTCTTTTCAATTAAATCTTTGAAAATACAAAGTGAACTAGGTTTTCCTCGAAAATATTTGAACTCAAAATCAAATTGATCATGGGCCTCCATTACGATGTAAGTCCCAAACCTCATACGTACATACTTAGTTTCCTTGTACATATCCACCCTTTTGTGTACATATTCTATTCCTTGTACATATTCAACTTTTTTTGCAAATATTCAAGTATAACTAGTATCGTTAAGCTAGTTTTATTACCTTGTTTATACACCAATTCCAGGTATTAAGAGGAGCATTATTCCGGTGAAGCGCTCTTAAACCGATGGGTCTCCTAAAGTGTAAGTCCCACTCCTTTGTATATATCCAAGTATACTAGCTTATCCTCTTGTTTTAAACACTTATTTATATATTGCTTTCCCACTCCTTTGTATATATCCAAGTATACTAGCTTATTAGCTTGTTTTGAACACTTGTTTATATATTGCTTTTCCACTCCTTTGTATATATCCAAGTATACTAGCTTATCCGTTTGTTTTAAACACTTGTTTATATATTTCTTTCACACTCCCTTGTATATATCCAAGTATACTAGCTTACCGCTTGTTTTAAACACTTGTTTATACATTGCTTTCACACTCCTTTGTATATATCAAGTTACACTAGCTTTAATTTCTTGTTTGAAACACTTGTTTATATATTTCCTTCATAAAATCCTATGAATGCACACACACACTTTCTCATATATATACTTGTTCATGTTTATTTATGTCATTAAAACTAGTATAACAACTAGGTTCCCCATAGCCTCCTCTTGGGTTTCGTAAAAAAACTCACTTGTTGAGTTAGCCTCCTTTGGACTTCATACAAAAGAACTCCCATGTTGAGTTCGCCTCCTCTTGAGCTTTACAAAAGAGATCCCTCATTGAGTTTAGACTTCTCTTGGGCCTCATACAAGAAGAGACACGGAAATCTCTAACGCCTCTATTGGGCTTCAATACAAAGAATCACCTTAGGATAAAACCCTAAGATTACGGTTTCTGGTGAAATCACTCTTAAAAGCAAGCCGGTCATTCCCTATATCCTTCTCTTGGGCTCCCATACAAGGACCCTGTGTCGATGAGCCGACTTTGTGGATTTTGTATCGCAAATGTGCGGATAGCAAGTCGCCACCGACTTTTCTTTTATCCAATTAAGGGAAGGTAAAAGTGCAGAAAAAGACCTTCGTTAGATTAGAGTAAGGAGAAGGTTATGAAAAGGGAAGGTATTAGCACCCCCATCCGTAGTTATCTACGGCTCTTAGTTGCTCTTAGATCACTTTAAAATTGTGCTTTACGTGTGTTTGACAAAATGTTTTGAAAAGGCATTTCGCTTTGACTTTGTAATGATTCATGTAGAATGTATACAAAGTGTTTGGAAATGTTTCGTTTTTTAAAAGAGTTTGAACTTTGACAAAAGTGTGAGGTGTGAAAAGTATTTTGATAGAGCAAGCAACTAAAAGTCTTATTACCTACTCAGAATGGTCGTTTTCGTGTTATTTTACGTTCCTTTAGAATAGCACTATCCATACCATTAGTTGGTAGGTAACTCTATTTTTTGGATGTGAGCGGGACATTCGAAGGGACATCGTATGGTCATAGAAAGCAACTTGTAGGGAATATCCTAGCACATTCGAAGGGACTATCATCATTTTTTCGTAGGCGACAATCGAGGGTCAAGATCATGTATTCGGAGGCGACATCGTGGGTCTATGATCTTTGTATCTAAGGGACTATGATGATTTGTTTTGAAAAGCGGTGCTAGAATACCTCTACGTTCGAGGGACATGATCATTTGTATTCGTAAAGGCAACGAGAGAGAATTACCCTAAGGGGTGCATGTGTGAAAGAGTGTGTTGATTTCAGGTATATGTTATCTTGAAAATTAGAGTGAGCTATGTCCAATTTTAGTCTTTCCATACGCCTAATTACTAGCGGTTTATAGGTGCGGAAAGTAAATGCGGAAAGTAAAGTCGGAAAGTAGATGTCTACACTATTACATGGCTTTGGGAAGATACATAATTTAAACTTGCGGAAAATAAAAACCTAATTTAAACTATTACATCCCATGAACAGTTACATTATTGGAAAAAAGCGATAAGAAAAATCGTCAAAGCAGGATAACACAGTGAAAAGATGAGAAAATCGGAAAATACGATGAAATCGAATAAGAGAAAATGTTAGTAAAAATGCAAATTTTGAATGAGAAAAATATGACATCTGGAAATAACATCAATATCATAAAATAATTTTGGGATTTTTTGGATGCATTTAATAATTAAAACTAATTAAAATTGATTTAAATGCTAAATTATGAATAAAATAAATATGCATGCAAAATTATGTTTTTAATTTTATAAATTAAATAAGTATTTTGAAAACAAATGCAAAAGGAAAAAATATTTTGATGATTTTTAATGCATGAAATAAAATTATGAAAAAGAATTAAAATGATGCAAAATATTAAATAAAGAAAATATGAAAATATGAAGGAAATTGAGTTTGTAAAATAAAGAATGCAAACCGGTCTGAGGAGATTGAACTGGGGACACAGGATATATCTATGCCTGAAGCTTTAACCAAGCCGGCTTGCTTCCTTTGTTTGGCCGAGTAAAAGAAGAACAAGTGTCATCTCACAGCTTCATCGTTTCGCGCCAACTTCATCTTCGTTTTAAATTTTTGAAAACTCTGCGTCGGCCTTGTTCGACGTTCTGAGACCAGCTACATCAAAATCAAGCACACATAATATAAATAAATTTTAAAGTCATGGTTCGATTCAGACATCATTCCGAATGCATTGGTACTAGTCTCGTGGTCCAATTTTTCATTTAAAGGAAACCCTAAGCGGAGCAGGAAACCCTAGCAATGGTAATCGTGTTCTAAGCCATGGAAACTCAATCAAAGTGCCGAGCTTGCAATCTTCGTTCTAATCACAAAAACAACAACAAAACATGTTAAAAATGCATGAATAACATAATTCGATTTTGGAAAAAGTGTGACAAGCTGAAATCGTGTTCTTGAATTCTTGATGTTTTTGGGCAATGTAAAGTGCGGAATGCTTCGAGGATGTCAAGAGCGTGTTTGGATCCTCAAAACCAATTGAAGCAGGCTAGATCAATGGCTTGGTTGCTTCAAGTGCAGTTTTTGAGTTTTAGGTTAGGGTTCTTGAGCCAATTTTTAGTTCTCGATCATGTGCTATGCATTGTGTATTTATATTAGATGGAATTGGGCGGTTTGAGGAAGAAATCATCACTAATCAATGCAAATCAGATTTGATTTTTGTACAAAATCAAATTTTCAATTTTTGATCAATTTTCAATCCAATCTTGCCATATCCAACCAAATTTCGAAATTTGCTGGCTTTAATGAGTTACTTGGATCTCAAGGAAGAGAGAAAAATCAATTTGCATTTAATTTTGATTTTATACTTTATTTTTAAATTTAATTTGTATTTAAATGAATAAATTCCAAATTAAATAGAAAAATAAAATAAAAATTCGTGGCATTGGGCTTGGATATTCCTAATTGCATAAGGAACAAGTTTGGATGAAGAAAAAGTAAGCCCATTTGCAAAAATTTTGATTTTTAGAAGCATCTCTCTTTGTGCACTCTTTCAAAATTGCCCAACTTGTGAATGGTTTATCTTGCTCAATTTTCCACATTTTGAGTGTTCTTGGACTTTTGGAAAGCTCTAAGAGTCCTCTAACCAACCTTTTGGTCTCATCTCAATTGGAGTTTCCATGCTCAATATATACTTAAAACAAAATGTTGACTTTTGTTGACTTTGAAAATGACACTAATGTTTTGAGCCATACCTCTCAAATGAAGCATTTTTGGACATTCTTGTGAGACATGAAGTTGTAGAAAATTGAATTTCCTTCAAAACAAGAGGTGGTGGAAAAATTTACGAGAAAGTATGAAAAGTTATGATCGGTCAAAGTTCGATTGACTTTTCACCTAGAAACCCTAATTTAGAAAGTTTGACTTTTGAGCAAATCTTGAGTTTTCTTGATGAATCATGATCAACCCTTGATCAAATGATGAATGTAACTTCAAAATGAGGATGTTGACCAAAAATCATGAAGTTTGGTATATGTTGACCACGAGTTGACTTTTGTCCAATCTGTGATTTTCAACCATCGAGCAATTATCGAGCAATCTTGACTTGTGAGGCTTGAAACTTGACATGGAGAATCTTTGAAGCATATGAGGAGGCATGATGAACATTGGAGATGTTGGAAGTCCATCTGAGTTGCCAAACCTAGTTTGGGTTGATTGTCTAGGAGAGGTTTGTCGATCGACCCTTGAAGAATCCTTGAGTATGGATGTATGAAATATCTTGAGAAGATGGAGGGAAAATTTTGGGGTATGACAGCTGCCCCTTCAATCTTCTTGTCTGGAAGGTTAGATTGACATACTTGTCTATCGACACGAAGGTAGAAGATGATTGAACACTCATCTATGAAAATTTGCACTGTTGGCGGATGATGCGGGAATGGGCTTCTGGATGCCATTTGGAGAAGGTAGAGACTTATTTGGGGATGAGTCGTATGCTAGACTCGAGGTTGTTGATAGGAGGAGAATCGTCGGAGATGGGTTTGAGATGCCATCTGGAAGGTCGATCTTTGGGGAGTGGCGTCTGCTAGGCTCAGTAGTCGTTCTGGAAGGAGCATGGAGATGGGCTTAAGATGCCATCCGGAGGGGTCGTCGTTAGACTTCGTGCTCATCTTTGAATGAAGTTATTGATTTGTATTGATTTTAACCAAATATGCGATACAGCGGAGAAATGTTGATAAGTAGTCGGAGATGGGCTTAAGATGTCATCGAGGGCAAGCGAGTCGTCGCTAGACTACTGTAGTTCTTTATTGATAATAGGAAGGATTCGAATAGATCTTCGTCTTTGATTACTCGAGGGGATAGTAGTTGGCAAAATGTGGATATCTTCCCTGTTGTGCATCGGGTATTGATCCACTGCCTGTTATTGGAGGATAACTTGTGATCGTTCGGATAGGGTTTCCCGTCTGGCTTTGGGTCTTAATCCTGGATCCGTTGTAGGAGGACAACGAGGGCGGTCTTTTAGATAGTTTTCCCGTCGAGATTCGGGGCTTAATCCTGGACCAGCTATCGGAGGACAACTAAGGCGATCTTTCGAGATAGTTTTCCGTCGAGATTCGGGCTTAATCTGGACCGGTTGTCGGGGCTTAATCACGGACTTTGCGTCGGTGATTTTCACCTGTTTTGGAGAAAACAAGAGAAACTTTGATAGAATATTTGTTAGTCTTATGCAAAGTATGATGCATGATAATGCGTATGAATGACATATGCACAAATTATGACTTTTATGAGTAATGTATGAATGATAGATGTTATGGTATTTCAAAACATATCCATCTTGAGGAAGATGCGGATGTTACCTTGAGGACTCGACTTACATTTGGGGACGAGACCACGAGAAGAAAGAACTTGATCCCTCCGATGCACTTTATCGACAAAGTCTTGGGCCTAGATATTGTTGAGGAAGGTAGAGATTGAGAAACTTCGTTGTTGGAGATCTATACATAGACCTATTTGGAGAGTTTAGGAGGAAATCTGTTGGGGATCTTGTATGTAGATCTGTCGGGACAAATTAGGAGGCTCTCTTGATTTTGAGTGCGAGATCTCGTTGGAGGCGCTTGATGGTTCTTGGAGACCGGGTTGGGGCCGTTGGAATCTCTGTTGGGAATAGAGATGTAGATTTTCTCGGTGCATTATCGACCAAGTCTCAAGTCGGATATCGCTCTTTGGAAAAATTGTTGAGAGATATTCTGCGATAATAAATACCTCGATCGGGGATGAAGTGTTTCTGCTTGGAGACTGATGTAACATTGCTCAGTTGAGTGGAATCACTGTTCGGGGACTAACGTATACTCCGCTGGGGAAAGTTTGTTGTGAGTGACACTGCTGTAGGGATCATGCTCTATGGGGAAATGCATTGGTGACTTTCGTCGTCATCTCAATTCCTAGAGCCTGTAGTAACTACTTTTGTATGTCCATTTTTCGCATGTTTGTGAATAGATTCTTATTGTCAAATGCATATAATCATTCAAAGTAAATGTTGGACTTATTGCAAACGACAATAGTGAAAAATGTAAAGAGAAAGAACTTGTATTCATTTGAAATGTGGCGTATGGCCAAGTAGTTTGTACACAAGAAAGGTAAAAAGCTATGCGGAAACAATCTCGTTAAGTTCCAACCATGCTAGTACTCATATATTTCAACTATCTCATCTCCTTGCATCGGTAGAAAGTGAGTGGTGATCTTCGCCATTTGAATCTTGAATCTTGATAGTAGCACAGGCGGGTGATCTGGAAGAGACATAGTAAATGCGCATCTAACTTTTGCCTAGACCGTCCTTCGGGTTTGGTCTCTGGGATACCTTTTCGCCCAAGCCGCCTTTTCGGTTTTCGACACCATAACTTTTGCGAACCCTTTTGGTTCGCGATGCTATTTTTGCCTAGGTCGATCGACCTAGCGGGTCTCTTCATGCGTATATTTTTGACTATGTCTGCGTTCATAGGGTGTGGGAAGTCTTCACCATCTGCTAAGTATCACTCAGCTCCTTGGACTCACCGGTCCCTCGTGGGTGGGAGTCCATTTGCCCTTAGGATCACCTTGTGGAAGAATGATGCGTTTGACACTATCACCAACTTGAGACTTGTTAAACTGACCGATCATTAAACACGATAGATCATCCATGGCGGATGGGCCGTCGTTCTCATCAATCAAGTTAATCTGGTGCGGACCGGTGTCTTCGCCTAACTCGCATCTGGAGGACTCGGTTGAGGGTATTTGAACCTCGATGGGTAGGGCCCTTCCATTCCGTACACAAGAGAAGGGGTTGCCCTGTTGTCCGTCTTGTGGTGCGATAACCATGAAGCGAATGGTAACATCTCATGCCAATCTTTGTAAGTCACGTCATCTTGTATAATCTTCTTAATGTTCTTGTTGGCGGCTTCCTTTGCGCCATTCATCTTAGGCCGATATGGAGAAGAGTTGTGATGCTTGATCTTAAATTGCGTGCGAGTTCGGTGATCATCTTGTTGTTGAGATTAGAGCCGTTATAATCCTTTCGGGTGTCGCACCCAAAATTTCCCCTTTGTTTTATCCGTCCATTCATTGTCTTGAAGGAAGATTCGATTTTAGCTCAAGCCGTCCAAGAGGCTTGGAGTTATCTAGTTCAAAAGGATGCAAAAATCATTCGCTGAGAGAAATTATTAGTCTTTTGGAATTTTTAAATATAATAATTATTTATTTTCATGAGTTTAATTTTAAAAGAGAATACTTTGGTGTTTTGTGGATCTTAAGCCCAATGAAGGATTGTTCTGGAAATCGGTTTGTAGCGGAAGCATTATGAAGAACTTCGTTCATGAAAGGAAATCGAATTATAGTCGAATTTGAATACTTTTCTTATATCAAATTGATATGATAAAAATATTTAAGTTTTATAAGGAATACATTTTTGCAAGAGTAATTGGAATTTATTAATTTGAAACTTTATACATAACATTTAATTTTTGTTTTACAAGTACAAATGTATTAATTTTATCCTAATGCCAAGCTCACAGCCAATTTCTCTTCATCCGGCATTCGTTTTCACTTCCTGCTTTCCATACGAAACAATGGAAAGAGACATAATTAATAACAGCAATTTTCATACGAAAATAAGAAAATTATGTTTTTCGGACTCATCACGAGGGTTGTGTTAAGGAATCAGGTTTAAAGGTCAATTGTTTCAAAAGCCTCGGAACCGAAGTTCCTTCATCGGCCATTACCGTTACTTCCTTTGCAAATCACAACAACTTTCGTTGTTGGTTCACAAAGGAGGTATCAAGTGGAAATCAGGAAACATCACTTTTCAAAGAAAAAGCCCATGTCAAAAAAATTAATTCAGCAAAAAAACAATGAATTATGTTTCAAACAAAAGCCATTTACCCCACACAATCGACATTGAGTAACTAGTTTTTACCCAAACATGAAAAAGACATACAAGGTTATAGCAACCAACGAAAACAGAGAGGAGAATGGAGGATAACCAAGCATAATATCACTTGACATTGACAAACCAAGACAAAAAGGAGAATATCAAAACCAATCGAGAAAAAGTGAATCTGACATCAAAAAAAGCATATTATTTGATTCCCAAAACCATGAACCGACAATAGCAAAAACAAAAGGGTAGTATCTTCTTTTACAAACCCTCAGAAGCCACAATAAAAAAGAGCATCTATTCTTAAAGAGAGATAACCATTTTTTCCAAACCATTAACAAAAACTAGTATCATTCTTACTACTAGACCAAGAATTGAAACTGTTCAAACCCAACAAAAACCGACAAAATGTTGTAGTATCATTCATATAAACCAGAAAAACCATACCGCAAGAGAGATCATTTGAAAATTCACAAAACCGCAACCAGTTGTTCTTAAAACCATAATCCTGTTTCAAAAAACCGGTTCAAGAACAAGCAGCCAAAAACATGCATCGTTCACCGCAAACAAACAATATCGAGCGAAACCTTAAGCATGTTCTCATCATTTTCCTAAACATGACCCTTGAATATTGTTTTTCTCGAAAGCATAAATTTACGGCGAGAAAGGAGAAGAAGAAAAGAGTTCGGAAAGGTCTCACGATACCGTTCGACAAGGTACAATTCCGACCGCCATGGGTTCTAGGGTTCCAAAGCCAAAGCTATGCGAAATAGAAATCAAACACGCATCGGTGATCGAGATAACATGCGATGTGATCGAGATGAGAAGAGATTTCGTGGATGAGATCGAGAGAGATGAGAGAAAGCAGATGAGGGTTTGTGAGAAACCGAATCATGGCGACATCGTTAGAGAGAAGAGGCGGCGGCGGTGAGCGAGAGAGATGAGCGAGTGGTTTCAGTAGCGGTGAATGGCGAGAGAGAACAATGGGTTTTTTTTTCTGGTTTTCACGAAGAGAGCAGCGAGAGAGAGACAGACTTTTGATTTCTTTGTTTTGGTTCCAATTAGTTTAATTTAGGATTAATTATTAGTAATACTATTTTTATTTTTTTAGTTATATTATGATTATTACTATTATATTATGTTTTACTATCATTATTATTAAGTATTATTATTATTATTATTATTAATATATATTATTACTAGGATTATCATTATTATTACCTTCATATTATTATTGTTATTAATATATATTATCACTAGTACTTATTTTATTACTAACATATAGGATTATAATTAGTATCATTATTATTATTATAAAAAAAACTATTATTATTAATATAATTTATTAAATATTAACATGTTTCTATGTTTTTTTTAACCAATAAAATATTTGATATACCCCAAAATACAAAAAAAAATAGTAATAGTAGTGTTAGTTAGTTTTTTTATTTATTTTTTATTATTAGGAAATTTTTAACATTTTCTTTTCTATTTTATCCCCCATTTGTAAATTTGTACCCCATTCCCCAACTGTTGTAATAATTAGTAAATATTTTTATTGCTTTATTTGTTTAAATTATTCACTCACAAAGCACAAACCAAAAACATTTCCAAACTAATACTCGTGCGAGCCATCTTTATACTACTACAGGTTGACAAAGCTTTGAGCGTCTAGCGACCACTGCGTTTAGCACACAACTTTACTCTTGGGCTTACAATGAAACTTTGATTGATTAGTTAAGCGTTATTTAATTATCTAATTAGGTTATTTAAAATTAATTAGTCTACCTAATTAATTTTATTAAACTAATTACTTGATTAAGTTTCGTTTAATTAGTCGATTAAATTTATTTGCATGCACCTACGGTATAAATCGTTTATTTATTCGTGCAAGCCACCTTGTGTGGGCTCTTAATTTATTTACTTGTTTTATTTAATGCTTGTATACAATTATTTGTTCATTTCCATTATCACACCTTAGTCCATATGTTTAATTAAATATCACCCGTATCTCCAAAACACTTTCATAATTAAATTACAAACCTCGATCCAACGTCGAGTGCATTTTTCTAAATTCTTTCATAAAGAAAACTCAAGTGTTTAAGTCGTTGGATGCTAGACTAATTGTTTAAACACTTGCAAAAAAATGAACTTCGAATCTTTAAGTCGTTGGATGCTAGACTAACTACTTAAAGATTCTTAATAACGTGAACCTTGTTTCACTTCATTCTTTCATAAAAGAAAAACTTTTGGGATGATAGACGACTCGATGAGCATTGAGTTCATCTTGTTTCTAGTATTTGAATCATAGGATGCTAGTCTTATGGTTCGGTACTTTTCACCCACATAAAAAACAATTCAACTCACTCAAATTCTTTTATCGCTCATACGCGATCGTAAAAAACTCTTTTCCGATAAAGAGTGTGCAATAGTCATCTCAAACACGAATGTGGACTTAAAGATTTTCAAACAAACTAAACAAGTCCAAATTCAAGCATTTGAGATGTCTAAACGCACGATTTTTCTTATAAAATCAATACAACAAATTTAAAACCTTTTTAAGAGGAACTACAGAGTTTTGACTTTCCCATTGCACAAGGAAATATGTAGGCACACGGTTCTAAAACCGTGCCAAACTCAAAATAATAATAAACAAATCCTTTTTTCTAGTATTCATAACTTAGCAATAAACACACACACAAACGCGTAGAATTAAATGGGTCCCATCGAGTACGATGGATGTAAGGGGTGCTAATACCTTCCCCTTACATAACGACTCCGATCCCACTTTTTGGTCACGTGACCGCCTTATCCGCTTGTTTGGGGTTTTATCTATATTTTCCGTTCTTTTAGAACAAATAAAATTAGGTGGCGATTTCACTAGTTTTCGAGAATTAAAAGATTTTTGAAAATCGAGTTGCTGATGCCATATCGGCAGATAAGATTATGCTTGATGAAGCGAGCCACAACATTCTTGGTAGCAGATCGACAGGCTTACACCCACTTGGTAAAGTAGTCAATTGCCCGAGGATGAAGCGATGTCCGTTGGAGGCGGTGGGCTTGATTTCTCAATCATGTCAATGCCCACATTGCGAAAGGCCAGGGTTAGGACATTCGGTATTGGAGGTACGTGCACCTTGTCGGCATCGTCGGCACTTGTGACAAGATCGGCGTAAGCGGTAACAATCGACTTCCATGGTGGACCAATAGTAACCTCTTCTCAAAATCTTCTTAGCCATGGTGTCCCTTTGGAGTGGGTACGAATCGCCTTCATGTAACTCTTCCATGATCGTATTCTTTGTTTTCGGTCTACAGTAGATAAGCACAAGTCGTGGTTGCGCTTGTATAAGATGTCGTTCTTGAGGAAGAATTTGGATGCAAATCTTCTCATGAACTTCTTATCATTGTGAGATACCCGGGATATTCACGAGTCTCAAGATACCTTTTCACATCATAGTACCAAGGTTTCTCTTACATATCAAGCTCATAACAATCTGTTGGTTCGTCGAACTTCTCAATGATGATCGGGAGCCTCGTTGTCCCATCGACCTTGAACATAGATGACATAGTAATCGTATGCATGTGATTCTCTTCTCGTGGAATGTGATTGAAAGTAATCTCTTGAGTAAGGGATCAAACTCAAAACATGTTCTCGTCTGGAATGAGGTTCGGATGTTTCGTATCACATTCGCCCATGTCTGATCACACCAAATCTCCATACACTTGTAAGAACTTGATTCTTAAGTCAATATCACTTTGATACCCATGATGCCGTATTCGGCCATGTTATTAGTGCAAGCTGAAACATAATCGGCGGTGAAAGCGTATGTCACTTTGTGATGTAATGATGGCGCGATGCCATTGCCAAGTGCGTTTGAGGCTCCATCAAAACCATGGTCCATCGGGATCCTTGCTCGGGTCCTTCGTCCACTGGTTCTTCCTGTCGATAACTAGTAAAACATCTTAAATGGAAATTCGCATGGTGATAGTCATCTACGACGATGAGCCAAATGATGGCTACCACACTTCCTTTGATTGCTTTACGAAGTGTATTGGATGTCGTGTTCGGTCGGGATCATTTGCCATCTTGCTATTCTTCAGGAGAATGGTTTCTCAAATATGTATTTTATTGGATCCATCTTAGAAATCAACAAGGTAGTGTGAGTCAACATATCTTGTCTTAGTCGTGACTGAGCCAAAAGCGTTGCAAGTTTTCTCGTGGTATCTTGTTTCTGATCGGTAAACTTTTTCTAAGGTAGTATATTGCATGTTATTTTCGGCGGACTCGTCATGTTGCCCAACACACACCCATTGAGTTCTCTAACCTTTGTCAAGTACATGATAAGAGGTCTTCCTTGGTGGCGGCATCGGGATAGGAGGATTATGTAGGTACTCCTTGATTTTGTCAAAGCGATCGGCAATCATCGTTCCATTCCACTACTTGATCTTTCTTGACGACTTGAAGATTGGCTCACAAGTAGCGATTAGGTGTGCAATGAATCGGCAATGTAATTCAATCGGCCGAAACCTCGACTTCCTTCTCGTGCAGGCGGGCATCTCTTGAATAACTTTAACCTTGGCGGGACTTCAATACCTTTACCGACAACAAACCTAAGAGTTTTCGGATCGACTCCAAAGGTGCACTTGTTGGGATTAAGTCTTAGTACTTCTTCAACCTATCAAGCAGTTTCATAAATGATCAAGATGTTCTTCTTGATCATGATCGAGCTATCATGTCGTCGGCGTAGACCTCTATCTCGTAATGAATCATGTCATGAAATAATGTCACCATAGTGTAACACGGTGAACTGATTTTAGTGTTTTTGTATCGCAAATGTGCGGATAGCAAGAGTCGCCACCGACTTTTATTTTATCCAATTAAGGGAAGGTAAAAGTACAGAAAAAGACCTTCGTTAGATTACGAGTAAGGAAAAGGTTATGAAAAGGGAAGGTATTAGCACCCCTTTCCATCCGTAGTTATCTACAGCTCTTAGTTGCTCTTAGATCACTTTAAAATTGCTTTACGTGTGTTTGAAAAAATGTTTTGAAAAGGCATTTCACTTTGACTTTGTAATGATTCATGTAGGAATGTATACAAAATGTTTAGAAATGTTTTGTTTTGAAAAGAGTTTGAACTTTGACAAAAGTGTGAGGTGTGAAAAGTATTTTGATAGAGCAAGCAACTAAAAGTCTTATTACCTTCTCAGAATTGGTCGTTTTCGTGTTGTTTTACGTTCCTTTAGAATAGCGCTATCCATACCATTAGTCGGTAGGTAACTTCATTTGTTGGATGTAAGCGGGACATTCGAAGGGACATCGGATGGTCATAGAAAGCAACTTGTAGGAAGTATCCTAGCACATTCGAAGGACTATCATCATTTTCGTGGCGACAATCGGTCAAGATCATGTACTCGGAGGCGACATCGTGGGTCTTATGATATTTGTATCGAAGGGACTATGATGATTTGTTTTGAAGGCAGCGGTGCTAGAATACCTACGTTCGAGGGACTTGACCATTTGAATTAAATGAGCAACAAGAGAATTACCCTAAAGGGTGCATGTGTGAAAAAGTGTGTTGATTTCAGATATGTTCATCTTGAAAATTAGTGGGCTATGTTCAATTTTAGTCTTGCCATACACGCCTACTAGTTATAGTGCGAAATTAAAATGCGGAATGTAAAGATGCGGAAAGATAAATGTACGCTATTACATGGCTTTGGGGCAGATACATAATTTAAATTTGTGGAAAGTAAAAGCCTAATTTAAACTATTACATCCCATGAGCAATTACATTATTGGAAAAAAAAGCGATTAAAAAAAAAAAAGCGTAAAAAATGAAAACGGAAAAAACAAGATGAATTGAATAAGAGAAAAATGTTAGTAAAAATATAATTTTTTAAATGAGAAAAATATGACATGCTGGAAATAACATAAATATGCTAAAATAATTTTTTGGGATTTTTTGGATGCAATTTAGTAATTTAAAACTAATTAAAATTGACTTAAATGCTAAATTATGAATAAAAATAAATATGCATGCAAAATAATATTTTTTAATTTTGTAAATTAAATAAGTATTTTATGAAAATAAATGCAAAAGGAAAAAATATTTTGACGATTTTTTTATGCATGAAATAAAAATATGAAAAGAATTAAAATTGATGCAAATATTAAATAAATAAGAAAATAGAAAAATAATTGAAAAGTGAAGTTTGTAAAAGAAAAAGAATGGAACCGATCCTGGTGAGGTTCGAACAGGGGACCCTTGAGAGTATCCTGGAACAGGAAGCGTCTTTACCACTAGGACAAGTGGCTCTTTGTGTTGGGAAAATGAAAAACAAATGTATTTGAATGATGGCGCGTCACGAAGAGGTTTGAAACCAAGTCGACATCGTGGACCCAGTCGTGTGAGCAGCGAATCAAAGCAAGCCATTATGCCACGCTTGACCCTTGCAGTCGGCCGGTCAGCGCGGAGCCCAACTCGTCGTCTTCTCCGTGATGATTTTAAAACACGCAAAATCTGAAATTTAAGAGCAAAAGAAGGTCTTGTCCACCTATTTCAACCCTTACGAATTCAATGGAGGTGTCGTTTGGTGAATCGGCTGTGTAATGAGTTTGAAGGAAAGAAACCGGCCCCTTCTATGCAACTATCAATTTCGTGTATGCTTGCATGTGATGCATCTAATACGTTCTAATGAACCTCCTGAACACAAATAAACACACAAAAACAGTTAACAATGCATGATAAATAAAATTCGAATTTCACAAATGTACCGTCGAGGCGGTGGGGAGCACGATTAAGGTGTCTTGGCTTCAAGTAAAGGCGATTTAAGCTTCTTTGGGATGTCAAGGAGTAAGATTGGATGGTTAAAACGCTTGAAACAATGGAAAACAAGATTCGATTTTTCAAGTTTCTTGAAAATTTTTGCAACAATAAGGGTTATGCTTTGAGCTAGGGTTTCGTGTGGCTTGTGATACAGCTTGCTTGGTATTTATAGAAGAGTTTGTGAGAGGAAAAAGAGTGAAAAAAGATTGGTTAATCAATGTGCAATATTTCTCATTCAAATAAAATCAAATTTCCTTAAAAATTTGATTTTTTTTCTTTCCATATGCATGCTATCACGAAATTGGTATGCTTGGTGGGCTATCTTGGACCTCAAGTAAGGTATAAATCCAATCCATTTGAAAAAATATCTTATTTTCATATTTTATATGATTTAATTTTGAATTAAATGTTTTAAAATTCAAAGATAAATCATAAAATAGAAAATTACCATATTAACATTTATGGGTCAAAAATAATGTCATGAACAAGTTTGGACCAAAAGATTTTAGGCCCATTTGGAAAATTTTGCATTTTGACCAAAATGTCCTTTTGTGCAATTGTCCAAAATTGCCCAACTTCTGAATAGTGTATCTTGCTCATTTTTCCATATTTTTGAGTGTTCTTGGACTTTTTGGAAATCTCTAAGAGTCCTCTAACCAGCCTTTTTGGTCTCATCTCAATTGGGTTTCCATGCTCAATATATCCTCAAAACAAAAGTTGACTTTTATTGACTTTGAAAATGACACTAATGTTTTGAGCCATACCTCTCAAATGAAGCATTTTTTGGACATTCTTGTGAGACATGAAGTTGTAGAAATTGAATTTCCTTCAAAACAAGAGTTGGTGGAAAAATTTACGAGAAAGTATGAAGAAGTTATGATCGGTCAAAGTTCAGTTGACTTTTCACCTAGAAACCCTAATTTAGAAAGTTTGACTTTTGAGCAAATCTTGAGTTTTCTTGATGAATCATGATCAACCCTTGATCAAATGATGAATGTAACTTCAAAATGAGGATGTTGACCAAAAATCATGAAGTTTGTATGTATGTTGACCACAGTTGACTTTTTGTCAATCTGTTGATTTTCAACCATTTGAGCAATTGTGTGAGGAAATTTGACTTGTGGAGCTTGAAACTTGACATGGAGAATCTTTGAAGCATATGAGGAAGCATGATGAACATTGGAGATGTTGGAAGTCCATCTTGACACGAAATTGCCAAACCCTAGTTTGGGTTATTTCTAGGAGAAGTTTATCGATCGACTCTTGTGGAATCCTTGAGTATGGATGTATGAAATATCTTGAGAAGATGGAGGGCAAATTTTGGGGTATGACACATAGCAATAAGTGCGTTCTTGATCCGAGCATAACCTTGATGCTTGTGTAAGTAGTCTTCTCCATGTCTTGAGGAGCCATTTTGGATTATGGGAGAAGCCATCCATGAAGGAAAACTTTATCTTTGGTGTTGTCAACGAACATCAATATGAGGAAGTGGGAAATCGTCTTTCGGACTCGCTTTGTTCGGATCTTAATCCACACATTCGTACCTTACCATCCTTCTTAGACGGGAACCACATTCGACCCATTGTGGATAGGAAGTAACAACTAAACCGGCGTTGAACGCTTCATAACTTTTGATTTTCTCGACATCTCGGGACCGGACGCGTGATCCTTCTATCACGATGAGAAAACCTCAACGTCTCGTACCATCACGAACCAACCTTTCTTTAATACAACCTTTCTCAAGACCCGCTCCTATCTTGATCTCTTTTCTATTTTCATCGGTACCCAATTCACAACCTCGACTTTGTTCTTGTGTGGGTTTGTATAACTCGTTCTTCTTCTTCATGTGATCGGACAAGTTCTCCACACTTCCTATCTTCCTCACTTTCGTCTTGGCTTGGTAGATCGGATTATCGAAGTCATATTTAGCAATAGCATAGTTGTTATCAGTTCGGAGTGATTCTGCGATTATCACGTGGGTGTGTGTAAGAAACACATAGCTTTTGAAGGGTGATAATGTAAAGAAAAACAAAAATTGAATGCAAAAGTCCAACGATTTATTGAATGAAAATATGCACGACGAGATAATAACCCTCAAAGCGAGCCATGATGCCGGGTAAGGCACTAGGCTTTAGAGTTTATTGTTCGAAACATAAAAATCGAAAAGCAAAACAAAAACAAAACAATTACTCTGGCTAAAGGAGATTGGTATAGCGTCTTGATCTTCCAATTCTTTGAGCCCTTTGTCAGGTTGGGAAGATCCAATTCTTGATGTCGAGTCATTGTCGTAGTCTTCTATAGCATGAATTCCACTCGGCTGATGCGGAAAGGAAGTTGGCGGCACGTTCGCGTATCATCTTCTAACCCTTGATGGTGAAGCCTAAACCGGTCTTGTCGGTTGAAAGGAAGATCGGGGCGACCCCAAAGCCTACCTCCTTGTTCAGCGACTTGTGCATCTTTCGGTGAGGCCATCCTAAGCGAGCTTGTAACTTTCGGGGTGACGGGAGAGTCAGCGGGCATGACTCAGGGAGCTGTTTCAAAAGCTTGACAAGGAGTCTCAAAATTCACCCTCACCTCGGTATCGGAATGATAGATGGTGACCATATACTCTTCTTCACCACATCTGTAACAACTTTCCCTTTCATGGTGCTTGACCGATGCAAGGTAGAATATGCCTTGCCCATGTATCCAGGGCGTCCAAGTAGGCAAGAGTGGACGGATGTCCATGACAAAGTGGAGTCAAAGTGCGGGCCGACTTTGGCGAGGCGAGTGAGCTCTCCAGTACTATTAGCTTAGAACCATCAAAAGCTCTCACGATTATATCAGGGTCTCGAGAACCAACCCTTGATATCAAGTCGATCAAAAGCGGTCTTGGTAAGATATTGAGGCGAACGGTATCCACAAAACATGAGACAATGTAGTTCCCTTGCATTCAAGAGAGATGTGCAAGGCTTTGTTGTGTTCTTTCGGCGGGAGTCAAATCGACATCGAGAAGCCTAGGCCGTTGTTGGCAGCCAGGCTAGCAATACAAACTTCAAAGGTCGGTAGTAGTGTCTTGCGGTGCGTGAGCATTCTTGAAAACTTCACCAAGGCATTAGCATGGGCCTCGGAGCAGAAGCGAGCAAGCATGGAGATCTTGGGCCAGATCCCAATGTTCCACAATATTGTAGTCACTCTTCTTGATAATCTTGAAATTTCCTCCATTTCTTATTTGGAGGTGTCTTGATAACTTCCTTTGGTACTTACGGGATGAGTCCTTTGGTTCTTTCCCTAGCTTGGGAATGGATTGAATAAATTTGGAATCAGTGGAGTCGCGGTGTCTTTTGGAGGAGATATCGGAGAAAACCCTTCGATTACAGTCACCTTACTTGATCGGTGATGTTGTCAATGTCGGGAATGGTAACTTCATGTAAGATCTTCAATGGTCGGAGGGTCTTGCTTGACACCATGATAATAAACATCGACTCCATAATTCCAAGGGATAGCCTTGTCGGAGGAATATGGGCTGGTGGGAAGTAATGAGAGGTGCCACCTAGGCACGAGGATCGTGAGAGGAAATCCTTATGGTGTTAACATCGGCATAATCTTACGAAATCGTCACCCCATCCGGTATTACGTCTTCAATAGGGATCATGTAGCTCTCGGCAGTGTACTTCACCATGTAATCATACTTTCCACTTGGCTGCCCAAGGTATCCCACAGGATGGTGCGGCTTCATTTGCATTGTCAATCTTCAACTTGGACATTTCTTCACACGACTTACGCACGGGTGGTTTGAAATAGTATCTCACGGTTATCCATCATGCCTTGAACCGTCTTCTCGCCACGGAATCGGTGCGGATGGGCACCAACGACAATTCTGGGCATCTGGATTGACACCGCTTGCGGCAAATTCTTCTTAACGATCATCGGAGGAATGGTCAAGTCATCTATGTTGAAAACATAAGTATCTTCTCCAACATTGGAACTCTTGTCACGATTAGGCATGGGGCGTTGATCACATTCGGTCTCAGCGGGAGGGTCGAACTCAATGCTTAGATTCAATCATATCTTGAATCTTGTTCTTCAGAGCCCAACAATCATCAGTACTATGTTCTGGGCTATTAGAATGGTAAGCACACTTAGCATTAGGGTTGTATCTCGGAGAATAAGTGTTGACATTTTGAGGAGGATCCCTCAAGGTAATCAGCTCTGCTTTCAACATGTGTTGCAAGGCTTGCGACAATGGCATGTTGATCTTTATGCTGTCTTCGTGGCGCGTTACGCTCCGTTGTCTCGGCGAGGTTGTCTTGATGTAGGATTGGAGATCACTGCGCCCCACAGTTAGCGGTCGGTCTTGGCTCGGCTTTTCGACCATACACGGCATTAGTTTCTTTCTTACCACCAAAAGATCTCTTGCGACATTTGAAGATGACTCTGGATCTTTCCACTCTTGATACCGGCTTAATCGCTACTTTGTCGATATTAGCTCGGTGAATCCGGTGAAGAGTTTCAATCGGATGATTAAAGAATGGGCCCGTCGGTGTTCCCATAAATGTATCAACCACTCCCTATTGGACAAGGGTGGTTGAACTCGCCTCCTAGATCTCTCCATTTGAGCATACTCCTTGAACTTCATCACGACCCATAGACATGCTTTGTAGTTGCGTGCGGTGGGTGTCAATTGACATTGTACTCATCTTGTCTCTAGAAAGCATCGGCTAAGTCACTCCAAGTACGGATACGGTCATTCTCTGGCGATAGTACCATTCCAAGCGGGTTCGGACAAACTCTCTTGAAAATAGTGCATCCTGACTTTACGTCATCGGTGTGGGGATTGATCTTACGGACATAGGATTTCAAATGCGACTTAGGGCAAGTCATGCCATCATACTTAGCAAAAGTTGGAACTTTGAACTTGGGAGGAATCACACACGAGGACAAGACTCGGATCATCAAAATTCAGCCGGACATCTTGAGGTTTTCCACGGCATTGAGACGGTCTTCAAGTTGCTTGTACTTGTCATCTTCATCAGTATTGGCCATTGTCATAGACTTTTCGAGGCTCATCTGACTACCTTCACCATCACCCTTGTTACTTTGCTCATCCTCCTTCTTGACACTTCCTTGAGAGAGCTAAATTCGACTAACCACTCTAGGACCTCCTTTGTAGCGTCGCCCATGTTGAGAACACCAACAACCTTCTTCTTTACATTGATGAGCTTCTTGGATCTTCTTGGCCTTGGACCAAGTGGTGAACATCTGCTGGCCAGGCATTCGAGCACGGAGATCTTTGTGTTGTTCAAGAGCCATTTACGCTAAAATAAATAGCGAGAGAATGAAAACCAATCTTCATGTACACGTGATGCAATGTTATGCTATGCTATCACGATGTTTATGAGAATGCAATGCAATGTTTTCAAGGACCTTAGAGATTTAAATTTGTTAAACAAGCAATGAACAAACATTTATTAGTACTCTTTTATTATTCTTTTCTTTTTAAGTACAAAAGATAGTTCAAGACAAGAACAACGAAAAGCATAAAAATAAAGCTCTAAGTCTCCCATGGCTTCCTCTTGGTGCCGAGAGGCGTTGATGCTTCGCTCTTCGTGAAAACTTGGTCAACTCTAGTACCTTCTTCTCACTTGCATAGCTTGAGCTTCAAGGTATCCCTCTCCTCCTTGAAATGAATCCGGATCTCTTCAAGTCTTCAAAATCGGTAGGCATGTCGGGATGGAGAGCAGTATAGGATACGTCACCTATAGCAACAGGTTCCATAATTACTGGTAGAACAGGCGTGAATGGCATCATGAGGTGTTGAGCTCGAGCTCGTACCCATTTGAGGTAAGGTTCCCAAGGAATGGAGTTCTGGTGCCCCAAAGTCTTGGTATCAGTCTTCTTTACCATGCCCCAAGCGTGTATGAACCTTCGTCGGTAATTCTTGAGATCATGGTTGTAGTCGAACACAATATCTTGGAGAAGCATATCATGTGGGCCATCTCTTCGAGCAAAACCAAATTGACGTAGAGCTAAAGAAGGGTTGTAAGTAATACCTCCCCTTATACCAAGTAGCGGCACATTAGGGAATTCTCCACAACGCTCAATAAATGTGAAGTCCTTTTGAGAGAAAAGGTTCCAACGGATATCGGAATGAGAGAGTGACATTAACCTTTGAGACCACTTCAATCTTTGCTCGTTCTTCAAAACTGATGGAGGAAGGTGCGAAATAAACCACCTGGAAAGTAACGGTATACAACACATGAGAGTTCCTTGTCTCTTAGTAATGCAGTGTGGAAAATCTAGGATATCTCCAAGTGAAGTAGGCACTGGATTGCGGGTAAGGAATATCTTAATGGCATTGACATCTATGAATTGATCTGAGTTAGGGAATAGAACCAAACCATAGATTAACAAGGCCACAATGTCTTCAAATGCATGGAAACTCATAACTTTGAGGAATTCTCGGGCTTTCTTAATTAGGAACTTGGAAAGTAAACCCTTAACTCCACTTCTGGTTTCCCAATTGGCTTCGATGTTTGAGCGCTTAAGGTGTAAGGCTGATGCAATGTCTTCGGACCTAGGAACCTTTTCTAGAACGGTGAATGGCATTTGATCAAGAATAGGCATCCCAGTAGCTTAGAGAACTCTTCAAAGTAGGAACCAGCGATAATCAGGAATGTAAAGCAATGGTGTTTCGGATCGAAGAAGCTGGAATAGGACATGCATCATATCTTCTTCAAAACCGGAGATAACCAAATCAAGTAGATAACCATGTCTTTTGATGGCCCGAGCATGATCGGAATTTTGAAACCAATTCCTTGGTGAGAAGGTATACCCATAAAGTTGATTCGGATAGTCTTTCTAGAAGCCATAATCCTACAAAGCAGAGCAAAGATAAATCCCTAGGTCCTTGAAATAGTTAGAAATGATATGCAATGCAAATGATGTCATGATGTCATGTTTGGCACACACAAACAATTCACACAATGAGCCTAGGTGTAAGGCTTGCATGAGGTATAGGTGATTACCCTACCAAAAGTTTGATTTGGTTCATCCTGTCCTATAATAGTAACCGGGTTCTAGGAATCTCATATCATTGATCTTTCTCGTAGGCGTTTATTTCAATCGACTACCAAGTGGTCGACGAAAATATCCCAAAGTCGATCTTAATGGCGTAGCATCAGTATCGACCAACCTTGGTGCACCAAAGCGGCCATCTCACTACCTTCTAATGGCTAAGATGGGTCAATTAAGGTTCTAAAAGTTTAGTTAGCGCTTGATGACACCACGAAGCCAAATACTATCCTCAACTTGGGAATGAAGAGTATCAGGACATCCAAAGTGTCACGCTAACGTAGCCATCATGTTGACCGTTTTGATATACGTCTAACGGTCGCGACAAATTATTGCTACTTACCTAAAAGAAAACCCGGATCCGGGTGTAGGATCCCCCACAATATAATACCCAAGCAACCCTTAAAGATAAAGCAAGCAATTCAAACAAAAAAACAGTAAAAGTGATCTAGAAATCCCTAATGTATTCTCTCTTTAGGGTGTCTCCCCGGCAGAGTCGCCAGTTCTGTAATACGGTGAACTGACTTTGTGGATTTTATATCGCAAATGTGCGGATAGCAAGAGTCGCCACCGACTTTTCTTTTATCCAATTAAGGGAAGGTAAAAAGTACGAAAAAGACCTTCGTTAGATTACGAGTAAGGAGAAGGTTATGAAAAGGGAAGGTATTAGCACCCTTTCCATCCGTAGTTATCTCAGGCTCTTAGTTGCTCTTAGATCACTTTAAAATTGTGCTTTCTATGTGTTTGACAAAAATGTTTTGAAAAGGCATTTCGCTTTGACTTTGTAATGATTCATGTAGGAATGTATACAAAGTGTTTGGAAATGTTTCGTTTTTTAAAAGAGTTTGAACTTTGACAAAAGTGTGAGGTGTGAAAAGTATTTTGATAGAGCAAGCAACTAAAAGTCTTATTACCTACTCAGAATGGTCGTTTTCGTGTTATTTTACGTTCCTTTAGAATAGCGCTATCCATACCATTAGTTGGTAGGTAACTCTATTTGTTGGATGTGAGCGGGACATTCGAAGGGACATCGTATGGTCATAGAAAGCAACTTGTAGGGAATATCCTAGCACATTCGAAGGGACTATCATCATTTTTTCGTAGGCGACAATCGAGGGTCAATATCATGTATTCGGAGGCGACATCGTGGGTCTATGATCTTTCTATCGAAGGGACTATGATGATTTGTTTTGAAGGCAACGGTGCTAGAATACCTCTACGTTCGAGGGACATGACCATTTGTATTCGTAAAGGCAACGAGAGATAATTACCCTAAGGGGTGCATGTGTGAAAGAGTGTGTTGATTTCAGGTATATGTTATCTTGAAAATTAGAGTGAGCTATGTCCAATTTTAGTCTTGCCATACACGCCTAATTACTAGCAGTTTATAGGTGTGGAAAGTAAATTGCGGAAAGTAAATTGCGGAAAGTAAAGTGCGGAAAGTAGATGTCCTACGCTATTACATGGCTTTGGGGCAGATACATAATTTAAACTTGCGGAAAATAAAAACCTAATTTAAACTATTACATCCATGAGCAGTTACATTATTGGAAAAAAGCGATAAGAAAAATCGTCAAAGCAGGATAACACGTGAAAAGATGAGAAAATCGGAAAATACGATGAAATCGAATAAGAGGAAAATGTTAGTAAAAATGCAAATTTTTGAATGAGAAAAATATGACATGCTGGAAATAACATAAATATCATAAAATAATTTTTTGGGATTTTTTTGGATGCATTTTAATAATTAAAAACTAATTAAAATTGATTTAAATGCTAAATTATGAATAAAAATAAATATGCATGCAAAATTATGTTTTTTAATTTTATAAATTAAATAAGTATTTTCAGAAAATAAATGCAAAAGGAAAAAATATTTTGATGATTTTTAATGCATGAAATAAAATTATGAAAAAGAATTAAAATGATGCAAAAATATTAAATAAAGAAAATATGAAAATATGAAGGAAATTGAGTTTGTAAAATAAAGAATGCAAAACCGGTCACAGGAGATTGAGCTGGGGACACAGGAGGCATCTATGCACGAAGCATTAACCAAGCGGACTTGCTTCTTTGTTTGAAAAGGGCGAGTAAAGAAGAACAAGTGTCATCTTCTGGCTTCATCGTATCCGCGCCAAGCTTCATCTTCTTCGTTTTAAATTTTTGAAAACTCTGCGTCGGCCTTGTTCGACGCTACAGACCCTGGCTACATCAAAAATCAAGCACACATAATATAAATAAATTCTAAAGTCATGGTTCGATTCCAGACATCATTCCGAATGCATTGGTACTAGTCTCGTGGTCCAATTTTTTCATTTAAAGGAAACCCTAAAACGGCACAGGAAACCCTAGCAATGGTGTCGTGTTCTAAGCCATGGAAACTCAATCAAAGTGCCCAGAAAGCTTGCAATCTTCGTTCTAATCACAAAAACAACAACAAAACATGTTAAAAATGCATGAATAAGAGAATTCGATTTTGGAAAAAGTGTGACAAACCGAAATCGTGTTCTTGTAATTCTTGATGTTTTTGGGCAATGTAAAGGTGGGAATGCTTCGAGGATGTCAAGCGTGTTTGGATCCTCAAAACCAATTGAAGCAATTTGGATCAATGGCTGTGGTTGCTTGCAAGTTTTTGAGTTTTAGGTTAGGGTTCTTGAGCCAATTTTTCGTTCTCAATCATGTGCTATGCATTGTGTATTTATATTAGATGGAATTGGGCCGATTTGAGGAAGAAATCATCACTAATCAATGCAAATCAGATTTGATTTTTGTACAAAATCAAATTTTCAATTTTTGATCAATTTTCAATCCAATCTTCCCATATCCAACCAAATTTCGAAATTTGCTGGCGTTAATGAGTTACTTGGATCTCAAGGAAGAGAGAAAAATCAATTTTGCATTTAATTTTGATTTTATACTTTATTTTTAAATTTAATTTGTATTTAAATGAATAAATTCCAAATTAAATAGAAAAATAAAATAAAAATTCGTGGCATTGGGCTTGGATATTCCTAATTGCATAAGGAACAAGTTTGGATGAAGAAAAAGTAAGCCCATTTGCAAAAAATTTGATTTTTAGAAGCATCTCTCTTTGTGCACTCTTTCAAAATTCCCCAACTTGTGAATGGTGTATCTTGCTCAATTTTCCACATTTTTGAGTGTTCTTGGACTTTTTGGAAAGCTCTAAGAGTCCTCTAACCAACCCTTTTGGTCTCATCTCAATTGGAGTTTCCAGGCTCAATATATCCTCAAAACAAAATGTTGACTTTTTGTTGACTTTGAAAATGACCTGTAATGTTTTGAGCCATACCTCTCAAATGAAGCATTTTTTGGACATTCTTGTGAGACATGAAGTTGTAGAAAATTGAATTTCCTTCAAAACAAGAGGTTGTGGAAAAATTTCTGAGAAAGTATGAGAAAGTTATGATCAGTCAAAGTTCAGTTGACTTTTCACCTAGAAACCCTAATTTAGAAAGTTTGACTTTTGAGCAAATCTTGAGTTTTCTTGATGAATCATGATCAACCCTTGATCAAATGATGAATGTAACTTCAAAATGAGGATGTTGACCAAAAATAATGAAGTTTGACTGTATGTTGACCACAGTTGACTTTTTGTCCAATACAACTGATTTTCAACCATCTGAGCAATTGTCTGAGCAATCTTGACTTGTAAGGCTTGAAACTTGACATGGAGAATCTTTGAAGCATATGAGGAGGCATGATGAACATTGGAGATGTTGGAAGTCCATCTGGAGCTGAGAATTGCCAAACCCTAGTTTGGGTTGATTGTCTAGGAGAGGGTTTGTCTGATCAACCCTTGAAGAATCCTTGAGTATGGATGTATGAAATATCTTGAGAAGATGGAGGGAAAATTTTGGGGTATGACACCCTCGATGTCCCTCGGAAAGCCTCCTCTTAGACTCACAATACAAGGACCCTCGATGTCCCTCGAATAGCCTCCTCTTGGGCTTACAATACAAGGACCCACAGGCTTCTTAAAAGTATCCCCCTAATCAATAACAAAACAATTCTCCTTAAAGATAAGACATTAATCATCTCTATGGAAGAAGTATCTCATCTATAGCATCACATACAAATCAAAAAATTTTCAAAACAAACACATTTTTCAAACAAAACATCTTTCCTAACTGTAAGTGGAAACGCTTGTACACTCAAGCAAAACTCCCAATGCTTACAATGAAAGATTCAACGTTTTTTAAACATCTTTCTTAACCTATAAGTAGTAACGCTTGTACACTCAAGCAAAACACCCAATGCTTACAATGAAAGATTTAAGCAATCAAACTTTCAAAAATATATGTGATGAAATAGATTAGATACATTTTTCATAAAGATAACACTTGTCGTTGTCTCTTAATCTTTGCTTCCACTAGCACATAAGTGGGAACTACGATTGCTCGACTTTCTCAACCTCCTTTTGAGAATACGTAGGCACAAGGTCTCACCCTGAGCGAGCATACTTCTTTCTCCCTTAAACCAAACAAACATTAGTTCCCTTAGATTCGAGCTACAGATGCTCTGATTCCCTTTAGAGGATATGTATGCAGAGGATCCCAATGATCTTTGCGAGCATAATAGTAATAAACAAACTTAGGTTCCTTCCTAACCTACCCTTCTTAAATCCCAAAGGAGAAACTTTCCCAAAATAGCATAGCAAATAAAACAAATTTACAAAAGCTTCCTATAGAATACTATAGATATATAGGGTGCTAATACTTTCCCTTCATATAACCAACCCTCTTACCCAGGTCACTCCCCATGCGTTGCGTTTAGCTCACACTAATCACATTGCATATCAATTTTAGGGTATTTCATCTTTCCACTTTTCCTTTCCTTTCTTGTTTGGAAACAATAAAGCTTGGTGCTCGCGGCATCTTTTAAACAAAAAATCAAAGAGTAAATAGTTTTGAGCCGGAGATTCGAATTCCGGTTTGATTCCCTCGTTCGTCACTTTTTACCGCGAATAGAAAAACGACGACTCTGCTGGGGAGTCACCAAGCTTTTATTTGTTTCCAAAAAAGAAAAAAAGGGGTTAAGCCTCATTTATGCATATGTTTGTTTTTATTTCTAATGTGTTTTGTTCTATTACTCGTGATTTCATGTGATGGAAAAAATTCCTAACTCGGATTTAAGAAACATTTTAAAATTAGGTGGGGGTATAGTCCTATTAACTTACGAGGAGTCTCAGTCTTTAATAAGTTAATTTGAGATCCCTCGCTTAGTGGAGGTT
The DNA here is from genome assembly GCA_021764765.1 of Vicia sativa. Classification (NCBI taxonomy): domain Eukaryota; kingdom Viridiplantae; phylum Streptophyta; class Magnoliopsida; order Fabales; family Fabaceae; genus Vicia; species Vicia sativa. Next base: position 90,473,963 of record CM038795.1, read on the forward strand.
TTATTGGGGGTAATTTTGTTTAGCAAGTTATTTGAGAAGGCATTTTTGCTTTTCAAGCGAACCAGCGAAGCTGAGTTGGCTGTAGAACCCATAACCTATCCTGGCCATTTAGGAAGTAGTGCATAAACTATTCAGGTATAGATGTGGATTAGTTGTCATGTGAGACTATAATCAGGTGAGTTTTTTCTTGAAAAATATTATTGGACTACGAGTTAGTTGTTTAAACCGATAATATTTCAAAGAGAAGCATAGACCTTGTATTATCAGTAGAACATGCTTTACAGGTGATTAAACCCATAGTACTTACCCGCGTTTGATTCTTATCTTTGACCTCAATGCTCGTGACTCCGAACACTTGAACTTCTTGTGTGTAATCATGTTTGTATTTTGTGGCATCCATGCATTTTCCATTTTTCACTTTCCATAAAATTTCCAGCAATTTAGAAATTTTTCTTTGCAAACATTCTAGGTTAGAGTGATGGATTTGAGAAGAAGAAATACCAAGAGATACGGTTTAGATTTCACGATGTGAAAAAGTTAAAGAGTTAGCATCCTTGGTAGAAGATCCCTCGGTTTCAAAATTGATATGGAACTCTTTTAACTATCTTGAACACTAACGTTGATGAAGGACTTCTTAAAACCTTGGTTTGGTCTTACAATCTGTCTATCGTTGTTTCACTTCCACGATTAACGATTGATGCCTACTTTGGAAGAGTACGTAAATCTTTTAGGTATCCTAGTGTCGACAAAGTGCCTTTCAATGGTTTGGAATCCATTCCAAGCCACAAGTCATTGCGCGATGACTCACTTAAGGAAATCTCTTAGGACTAACTTCAAAGTTTCTAATGGAGAAAGATTTTAATTTTTCGAAGCGGTAGTATGGTAGCTTTTGAAGCTATTTTAGCTTTGCTCATTTATGGGTTGGTTTTGTTTCCTAACATCAAAGACTCCATTGACATCAACGCCATAAGGATATTTTTGATTGGAAATCTTGTTCCCACTTTAATTGGTGATACATATTTCTCCAATCTTCAAAGAAAGCAAAACTGGTTGGCATTGGCCTCGAAGACTCATGTCTCTTACTAATGACGATATTCATTGGTATACTTTGGCCTATAATAAGATAGAAATCATTGACAGTTGTGGAGAGTTTGCCAACGTACCTCTCATTGGTACAAAAGGAGGAATTAACTACAACCCATTCTTGGCAAGACGCCAACTTGGGTATGCAAACTCGAGTAAACCACTTGGTCTTACAGTAGAGGATTACTTTTATCATGAAGGGGAGGATTCCCAAGGTTTGAAATCCATAATAATAAGAGCTTGGCACCATATTCGAAGGAAAGAAAAAGGAGATGTAAGGAATTGTGTAGCCATGGAAATCTACACTTGTAGAGGATTACTATGATATTTGAACCTTTCTCATTTTGAATTTTTTTGCAGAATATTTTGAATACTTCAAATGAGTCATCTTTGTGTTTTAAAAATAATACCCAAGTATATCTTGAGAAATCATCAACAATAACAAACCCATATTTATTTCCACTAAGACTTAAGGTTGTTACTAGACCAAACAAGTCAATATGAAGAAGATCTAGAGGTTTGTAGGCCGAGGCAACATTTTTGGAGTGAAAACTACTTTCGACCTGTTTTACCTTAATACAAGCTTCACAAATATTATCTTTATCGAAGTTGATTTTGGGAAGACCTCTAACCAGATCTAATTTTGAAAGTGTTGAAATATTTTTCATACTTACATGACCAAGTCTTTTTTGCCATAGCCATTTATCTATTTCTATGGTTAAGAAACATGGTTCAGTTAGGAGATCATCTAAGTATAGAGTATAAATATTTTTCTGTCTTTTTCCTACAAATAGGATTTTGTTGGAGGTAGGAGTTTTAACAGTACATGAGTTTGGATTAAAATTGACTTCATAACCATTGTCACATAGTTGACTAATACTTAGTAAGTTATGTTTTAATCCCTAAACATATTAAACATTAGTAATAACATGAATTCCATTACGAGCAATGGAACCTATACCTTTGATCTTTGCATTGTCATTGATTCCAAGGTAATAGATCCTCCTTCAATGATGTTGAGAGTTTTGAAGTTTTCTTTATCTCTGGTCATATGTCTTGAGCAACCATTGTCCAATCCGAGGATTTCTCTTGAGGTTATAAGACATTCCTCCTCGGTCGACTTAGTTATTAGACATAAATTAGCCTCTTCATCATCAGCTTCAGAACTCGAGTTATCAGAATTATCCCAAGAGGCTAACATTAATTTCCTTTTGGATTGAAATTTTTTTTGATTTCTTTGAGGACATTCAGTTTTGAAATGGCCAAGCTTATTACAAGCTGTAACACGTGATTTTGCTTTTTCAATCTCATCCTTTTGGTAATCTTTCCTAGGATGAAAATATCTTATATTTTGGATCCTTTTTAGAATCATTTTTTGAATTCTTCTTGATATCAGAGCCATATCATTTTCATCGTCATATTTTAAATCAATTTCTTGATGTAGATTTTGAGAGGATGAGACTTGATTTGAGCTTCATATTTTTTGAGGTAATGAGAGCAAGCATATTTCCTTTTATTTGTGGTGTGTCCTCATTTAGAGTTCCTTCATGAGCTCGTAGAGATCCTATAAGTTCTTCAACTGTAATGTCTTGAGGTCTTTCGCTTGTGATATGGAAGTTACCATAGGTCTTGATTTTTGGAAGACATCTTAGATTTTTCTGATTCTTTCATGAGCGGTGTAGGTCTTTCCAAGAGATCGAGTTCATTTATTATGATTTTAAATCTAGAAAATATTTCATCTAAGGTTTCTTCTTCTTTCATTTTGAAAGTTTCAAATTTTCGAACACCCGTGTCTATTCGTTCTTCTTTAGAGACTAGTACCTTCATTATGTATTTTGAGGGCATACCATATTTATTTGGCAATGTTACATTCTTCTATTCTATCATATTCTTCCTGCTAAGAACACATGATAAGATAAATTGAGCTTTAGAGTTTAGGAGTACCTTATCATTTTCTTCTTTTGTCTAGGCTCACCGTTCTTTTGGAATTGATGGCGCAACATCGATTGGTTGATAGTCATATAATATAGTTTTTTTCTATGACATACCATATCCTGTTGTCTTGAGAGGAGAAAAGTCTCATTTTCTCTTCTAGTAGTAGTAGTCTGAACCATTAAAGTATGGAGGTGCGTGTGAGGATCCTCCTTCGCTATAAACTTTGTTTCACCATTCCTATTAAGATCGTCTTACTCTAACATTGTTACGTGTTTCTTTTAAATTGAGCCCTAAGCTCTAAAACCAATTGATGGAAAAAGGGGTGTCACAACAAGGGGGTTTGATTGTGACCTTTTTAAAATTCTCGTTTATAATAATTTTTAAGATTGTTTCTTGAGGATAAGAATATTTGGAGAGAATGACTAATACTCAGACCGAGCTTGTATGAAGTAGGTGGTATGTAATAAAGTGTTTAGTGATTTCAACATAAAATAAAAGTAATAAAGTGGTAAATAAAGAAAACACAAAGAACTTATCCTGGTTCACCAATTTGGTTAGTCCACTCCTCACCCTCAGTGAGATTATCCTCTATTGATCTTTAAAACCTTTTCTTGTAGTATTCTTTAGCCTCACCAGGCTTACAACTCTCAATGGTTAAGCTTTTCAGGAAGCTTACAAGAAATTTAGGATTATGTATTTAGATGTTCTCATTCTTGTACTCTTTGAGTATTTCACTATTTGTGGTGAGGATATGAACACAAAATTTGGCTCTTACAATAAGCTTACAACAATTTCTATATATGTCATCACTATGTAGCAGTGATGATATGAAGAGAAAAAGATTCACATGTTATTTGCTTTGATATTGCTTTTTGTTGATTGTGGTCAAGTTTGTTGTCTCCAAAGAATCAAGGTGGCCTTTATATAGAAAGCAAATAAGTCTTGTTGAGGATAAAAACATTTCATCCCTTCATATTTATTTAAAATAACGAAGTGACCTAGAGGATATAGATTGTAAATTTGAGTTAGTTATCCTCTTAAGGAATTGCTTTAGTCAAAGTCTGAGGAGAACTAATTTGATACTTCATTATGTTTTGTGTATCTTATTATTCCTGGAATGTTCTTATCCTCGAGAACATTATAATCTTGATTTATTCCTTTGATTAGCTTTAAAACAATTTAGCTATTTTGTTAGAGTTTCTTTGTCATAATAGTTTGTTAGATTTAAAACAAAATTGTGTTTCAACACAACCTTGATTAGAGTGATGTTGATTGCTAGGTAGTATGGTAACATATTTGAGTTAACCCCCAGATTCATTGAGTTTGGTTTGATGGTAGCTTTGGAATGTTATTGTTGGCGGCTCTGATGGTTATTTCGAAGCCATCAATTGCCATTGATTTTGATGATGGCCAGGTCAGTGGGTATGACATTGAAAGATTGTCGGCGACTTGGCGATGATGAAAACCAAAAAGAGAAATGATGGATTGGGAAATTTATTTTTTGTTTTATTTGCGAAGAGAAGGTTAGGTTTGAGAAGTATAGATTTAAAGAGTTTGAAAACTCATAGTCTGTGTTACTTTCAGGGTTTTCTTTTGTTTCATAATGAAAATGTGATAATGATACCTATTGGGAGGAACAAGGATTTTTAGTGTCAGAGAGAGAGAGAGAGAGAGAGAGAGAGAGAGAGAGGTTGGTGCCAACTATTAGGTAGAACAATATTTATAACCTTCTCGAAGTTGGTGGGAGAGGCTGCAATATGTATAGAGAAGTATTGTGTATGGTTATTGCTTGGTTTGTTCTATGGCAATTTCCTTCATTTATAGGCTTCTCTGTGAGACATCTTAGTCAATGCCATACGATTGTATTCATGGCTATTGATGTGGCATCTATCATATGAGAGACATGTTTAAAAACCTTCCTAAATGTCCATGAAGGTATGTATGGTTGGCTGGATGGGCGAACTTTTTATAGTCGAGCTCTTTGTAGTTGGGCTCCCCTTAGACAATTTGTGGCGTGGGTCTCGGATGTCGTAAATCCCCTTTGGATAGGCCGAACTCTGCAATCGAGCTCTTTGTGGCGAGCTCTCCTTAGACTATATGTGACGTAGGTCTCAAATGTACATAAGTCCCTTAAGCGCAAGACGTATTAAAGGAGAAACAATTTAGTCAAATCCAGGAACATGAGCTTCGGATATATTATAACCAACAAATATAATTATAATCTTAAGAACCGCATTTTTTCAAATATGACACTTTTAAGAGACTGTGGGAGTACTAAAGAATGATTTATGGTTTGACCGCTCTTGAAATTGTGATTGTGATTCCTAAAAGTATTTAGATTTATTTCTTGATTTTGCAAAATATTCTTGTGCTGTGACTCTTATTCATGATTCTTGAAGAGATGATAAGATGCACCATAATTTAAACACTGATGTTACATAAAACAAAAGTTTTAGTGTCTGGGTATAAATCACACTCGGATTTAAACATTGATTCAGACATAGCATCAAAATATGATGAATCGAAACTATCTTGATGAATTAAAAATAACTTACGACTATTTATTACATTCTTATTCCAATATTCAAAAACTACGTGTTGAGAGATAATTTAAATATCAAACTGATGGCTTATTATTTCTTTGTATTCATATGTTTTTTACGATTTTCAATCTTTACCGGGAAACCACCTTTCATTACCGAGGTAATGTACGCAGTATACTCAGGCTCAAGCCCTCCTTCACCTATCGCATGGACCACCCCTAAACTCCCTCAAAATCCCGTCAACCACCCTCTTCATTTGCAAGAAAGCCATTTCCTTCCCTAAACACACCCTTGGCCCATCCTGGAAAACTGGATAACTATAATAATCCATTCCAACAAAGCTCCACTTTCTATCCTCATCCCGACTCAACCATCTCTCGAGTCGAAACTCAGCCCAATCAGGTCCCCATATTTTCTTAGACCTTCCCATAGCATATACATGATAAGTCACTCTCCACACTTTCTTTATTTCAGTCCCATCCGGCGAAACGTCATTGTATGTTGCTTCTTTAGTATCCACCGGAACCGGAGGATATAGCCTCATACTCTCACATAGTATCGCGTGAGTATAAACCATATCCTTCACCTCACCATAACTAACCGATTCAGATTTTGCAGTTATCTCTTTGAGAATCTCAGTCTCCACATGACTATGCTTAGAGTATCCAAAAGAACCACGGGAGTGCCGCTGAAGTTATATCTCTCTAGCAATGATAAAGCTTATTACAATATATATCAATAACAAAGATTCATCTAAATGACCAGAACTTAAGAAACGCGACAAAAGATCTACTGATTCTAACAGTACTTCTTTTTCTTCAAGCTCTCTTTTCTTAGCCCTAAATATTTTCCTGGCCAGCCCTCTTACTTCTGCAACACCTTCTTTCAATCGTTGCTCTGTTCCAATGTTAAAGAATCGCTTCACTTTCCATATCAATGGAGTCACCTTAACGTCTTTCTGCTTAGTAGTGAGCCTTTGTCGAAGGCGGTAGAAAAGGTGTTTTTGGAATATCCAAATGATCATGGGAACCGTTGGAGGATGTCTTGGAAATCTTGGAACCTTCATTGAGAATAGGAAGGAGGCGACTAGAAAGTTCAACGTCAACTACGGTTTCCACAAATTTCATGTTAAACTCGTGGCTAGAGATTTGTCGTTGGAACTTCTGTTGGATATCGAATAACATGAAATAATTATAACACAACTAAAATATAAGATAAGAGTATAGAAATGAGAAGAAACACAATTGAATGATTATAGGATGATGCATAAACAACAACATGAGTTCTCTATATATAAGAGACTCATGTACTAAAATAAGTTGATACATATTTAGTAAATTATGCTTAATCTTCTCTTTATCATAGAAATCAATGATTTCTAATCATCAACATTTTCTACAAAACAAATGACTTTATGTTCTCACAATCTCAACTTAAAGTCATTTTGTTTATTTCAAAATTTATATCCCTTGTTAATTACATGTTGCTACGTTTTAGATAGGCCATAAGAAGAATTGCACCAATAAAACTTGTCAGCGTGATCGGCATTGTCATAACATCTGCTAGGTTGTCTTTTGTGTGAATCTTCTGCATGTCCACACTCCCTTCCTCTACTACTTCATGAACGAAATGGTATTAAACTCCTACGTGCTTTGTCTTGGAATGAAAAGCTGGATTTCTTGCAATGTGCAAGGCACTTTGGTTGTCATACACAATAATTTTAGGTTGTTTGTATTCAATCTCTTCCAATAACCTTTGAATCCATATAGCTTCCTTGCATGCTTGGGTAGCTTCCATATACTCAGCTTCTGTAGTAGATAGAGCTACAACAGTCTGCAATTTGGATAACCAGCTTACCGCTACTCCTGCAATTTTAAACACATAGCCTGTAATAGATTTTCTTTTGTCAAAATCACCTGCATAATCTGAATCAACATATCCTCTGACACCAAACTCCAATCCTCCAAAACATAATGCAACATTCGAGGTTCCTTTAATATATCTCAGGATCCTCTTCACAACATTCTAATGCTCTTTACCAAAATCTGCCATAAACCGACTGACCGCTCCCACTGCTTGTGCAATGTCTGGCCTTGTACATATCATGGCATACATAAGGCTTCCCACCGCTGATGCATAGGGTACTCGAGATATTTCCATCCTCTCCGCTTCATTGCTAGGATTCATACGTGAGGATAATTTATAATTGATAGGAAGTGGGGTAGATATTGGCTTACAGTCTTGCATGTTGAAGCGCCGCAAAAATTTTCGTAGATAATTTCTTTGAGAAAGCCAAATCATCCTATATTTTCTATCTCGGTGAATTTGCATCCCTAAAATCTTGTTTGTTGGTCCCAAGTCCTTCATATCGAACTCCCCAGCCAATTGTGCCTTCAATTCTTGGACTTGATCTTTGTTGGGGCCTACCACCAACATGTCATCCACATACAACAACAAAATGATGAAAGCATTTTCCTTAAACCTCTTGTAATATGTACAATGATCTGAGCTCAACCTGTTGTATCCAAGGCTAATAATGAAAGAATCAAATCTCTTGTACCAACACCTCAGCGCCTGCTTTAAACCGTACAAAAATTTGGTCAACCTGCAAACCAAGTTTTCTTTTCCTTTTTCTTCAAAATCTTCTATTTGTAGCATATATATTTCTTCTTCAATTTCTCCATGAAGAAAAGCAAACTTTACATCCAATTTTTCAAGATGTAAATCATAAGCAGCACACATAGCTAACACTACTCTTATAATGGTGAGTCTAACCACTAGAGAAAATATTTCATTGAAATCAATTCCTTCCTTTTGAGCATATCCTTTAACCACAAGTCTTGCACGATATCTTTCCACTTGATCATTACCATCACGCTTATTCTTATAGACCCATTTGTTGCTGATGGCTTTCCGACCCTCTGGAAGTTCAACAAGATCCCATGTCTTGTTTCTATGTTAGGATTCCATTTCTTCCTGCACTGCTGCCATCCACAGAGAATCACTTGAGAAACTCACAGCCTCTTGAAAGGTTGATGGTTCTCCATCTTACATGAAGACAATATGCATCATGGGTTTCCATAACATAGTCTGACTACCAATTTGGTTTCCTTTTCTAACGTGTTGCTCGTCAAACTTCAACACCATCAGGTTCCTCTGGTTCTTGTACCTCGTGCTCTAGTTCTTCTTCAAAAGAATCATCTTCTACAGACTTTCCATCTATATGAAAATTAGTGATATCTTTAGAAGTACTATCATTTTCCTGTTCCCTTTGTAGGTCATTCTCTACAAAGATTACATCCCTGCTGACAATAACCTTGCGAGAAGTGGGGTCCCACAGGCGATACCCCTTGACACCGTTAGCATATCCCAAGAATATGCATTTCCTGGATTTTTGATCCAACTTAGTTCTTTCTTGGGAGTTGTACATCACGTACACAGGACATCCAACCACATGTAGAGTAGAATACTTAGTTGGCTTTCCTTTCCACATCTCCATCGAAGTCTTTAAACCAATTGCACTTGATGGCGATCTATTTATCACATAACATGCAGATTTCACGACTTCTGCCCAAAATGACTTAGCTAATCCTACAGTTCGCAAAATAGCTATAGACCTTTATAGGAGAGTTCTATTCATCCGCTCTGCTACACCATTCTGCTGAGGCATATGAGCAACTGCAAATTGTCTCATTATACCCTCTTCCTTGCAAAATGTCAAAAAATCACCATCTGTATATTCTCCTCCATTGTCTATCCTTAAGCACTTAATCTTCTTTCCAATTTCAAGCTTAATTAATGCTTTAAATTGCTTGAATATTGAAAACACATCTGACTTCTTCTTGATTGGGTATACCCACAATCTCTTGGAGTAATCATCAATGAATGATACAAAATATTTTGCTCCTCCTATGGATATTTGCGGCGACTCCCACACATCAGAATGAATCAAGTCAAGTATGTGTTTTCTCTTAGTAGTTGATCTATCAAACTTCAACCTATTTTGTTTGCTTACTACACAATGCTCACAGAAAGGTAGACTTGCTGATTTGAGCCAGAGTAAGAGATCGCATTCCGCAAGAACTTTCAAGCCTCGTTCTAAAATATGGCCCATTCTGCGATGCCACATTGTCGTTAAGTTTTCTTGACTAGTTGATGCAATTGACATATCACCTTCTTGCAATTTTCTCCCATAAGAATGTACAGATTTGAAGATAACTTTTCTGCCTTCATCACTACTAGAGCACCTCTCACCACCTTCAAGATCCCACCTTCAATATGGGTTTTGCACCCGAGGTCATCTAATTGTCCAATAGACAATAAATTCTTCTTCAACCCGTTCACATGTCTCACCTCTTGAATTGTGTTAACTATACCATCATACATTTTTATTTTGATAGTACCAAAACACCAACAATTTCTAAGGCGTAATCGTTTCCCATAAACAATGATCCTTCTAAGATAGGTTGATAAATGTAAAACAATCTCGTCGAGGAGTCATGTGCCATGTTTCTCCTGAATCAATTATCAAAACATCAGTGAGTTGCTTACTACCTTTGGAATTAGTTGTTGCTCCGTTATATATAAAATCTCTCCATCATTCGAGGTATTGGCAATACATCCTTGAGATGAAATTGCCTCATAAGACTTCATACCATTCTTCTTAAACCAACAATCTCTTTTCAAGTGCCCTTTCTTGCCACCATTGTAGCATCTTACATTCATCTTACTTCGAGATTTTGATCTACCGTGATTTTGGCTCCCATTGGGGCCACGTTCCACTGATCTGCCTCTTGTCATTGTCAAAGCTTCTATTTATTTTGAGTTTTCTTGGCGGTATTCCTTATTTATCGCTGGACTCTTCCTCAAGAATAGCTCTGGAAACATCATCAAAGTATAGACGGTCTGTAACATTATTATTTGTTAAGTTGACGACAAGTGGATCATATGATCTGGTAAGCTCTGAAGTAGAAGTTTTGCACGTTTATTTTCTGCTATCATGAAATTTGTCGATGTAAGTTGAGCAAACATCGTATTAAGAGTGTTGATGTGATTTGTCACGGATGTAGATTCACTCATTCGAAGAGTGTAGAGTCTTCTCTTTAAGAAAATTTTGTTGTGTAGTGACTTGAACTCGTACAATTTGATGAGAACACCTCAAATCTCCTTTGGAGTTTTCTTTTCGCAACGCTAGACAAAACTGAATCCGCCAATGCTAAGTGCAAGTTGGCAACAATGTTGTTATCCATCTCATTCCATTTCTCATCAGATATTCCCTCAGTTCTATCTTGAATTGTTGCTAAGCAATTATCCTTCCTCAGGATTGCCTTTATCTTCAATTTCCACAGGGAGAAATTACTCCCATTGAACTTCTCAATCTCAAATTTTGCCGTCATGGTAATTTCAATTAAACCGGCTTGCACAGTTTCATCGTGAATAATATTAATTTGCAGCGAAATATGGACCAACACCAAATGCTTTGATACCACTATTGGGTATCAGAATAACATGAAATAGTTATAGCTAAAATATAAGAGAAGAGTATAGAAATGAGAAGAAACGCAATTGAATGATTATATGATGATGCATAAACAACAATATGAGTTCTCTATATATAATAGACTCATGTAATAAAATAAATTGATACATATTTAGTAAATTATGCTTAATCTTCTCTTTATCATAGAAATCAGTAATTTCTATGCATTGACATTTTCTACAAAACAAATGACTTTACGTTCTCACATTTCCAAACCTCACCATCTACGCCGAACAAATCATTGATGGATTGGTAAAACATGAGACCTTTACCGTAGCAAGGGAAGTTGGCTTATATCTCTTCATTGATTCATTGTGGAAATGCTTTTTTTTATTATAAGGAAAATGTTTCGTGTAAGCTTCTAGCAATTGAGATTTGAATAAACAATTGATACATAAAGTCAACTCTTTTTTACCAAGCTCAATTACTTGAGCAATTGAGATTTGAATAAACAATTGATACATAAAGTCAACTCTTTTTTGCCAAGCTCAATTACTTGCCAAATTCTAAAAATGTTATAGTTTACTTTTTATATTTTATTATTATTTTGAATAATAAAATGTGTTGAAACTAATTAGACCTGAACATGTGTAACAGTATCTAGAAGAAAACGTCAAAAATAGTATTGTATTACATCATCCATGAAAACACACCAGTGCTAGGTAATGGCACACGAGACCGGAACAAGGCAAAGCAAACCTTTTAAAATTGTGAAAGCTAAAGTCAAATTGTCATGTAATTACAAAAATCTCCAATGCTATGCTTATTAAAAAAGGGAGGAATAAATCAACCTCAAAGTGTGACAATACAATTATTAAGGTAAACTATTATCCGTGTGCATGCATATCATGTATATGTATACAAACACAAATTTTGCTATGTTGTTGAGAAATGAAAAGTTGTATTTGATAGACAAGTGTTTAGAACAGATATATGAAACTGGCAGCAAATACTTGCCTAGTCATAAAAGGTTAATCGATATTAGCACCAGCTATATGAAAAAATGTTCAAAGCAATTTTTGATTTTGTGGGAAAGGAACAAGAAGGCTGAAAAAGGACGATATAGTTATAGGGAGACATATCTCTATTTTGGTTTATTTAAGCCATTTTCTATCTTTTGTGTGAAGGAAGTTTCTTCAATCTAAAGTTCATTTTCTCTTGTTTTGCAATTTTGATCCTCTAAATCTCATGTCTCTTGAGTCAAGTCAAATCAAATTATGCACAATCTCTTTTGCGACTACTGCTTCTTTCATAGTGTTGAATCTCAAAATTGGAAATCCTCAATCTTTTGATGACGAATTTAGACCTATTTATTTAGTGGGAAAATGTTACCTCATATTTTCGACTAAAGAAATAAGAGGATTTTGTTCTTGCGTATGAACAAGATACGGTTAGCTTCCCAATAGGAATATAGAGAGTCTCAAGGGTAGATTTATGTGAAGTGATAGGGGATTTTGGAGCTACGTCAATAGGGTATATTATCCCAAGAATATATGTATTGTTTATCGTCTTGCGGGAGCCCCTTATAGAGTGCTTGTTTTACATCATTAAGAGCCTCAATGAAGGTGTGACCCTTGGGCTTCATAATCGTGTAACAGTAGCCGTCACCATGAATGAAGATGTTCAAAGCTATGTAACGTTGGTTTAAATGTGTCGATGTCAGTTACAATCATTAATGGTCCGGGTTGTGGCCTAGTTACGAGTACGTAGACCTCGGTCACTAGTGTTGTCGAGTTAGTAAACGCATACGGGTTTCTACTCGGAGATTCAGGATCTCCCTAGCACTGTTGTCCGTGTTGCACCCTTTCCCGAGTTCATCTCTAATGTTTTCCGGTTTGTGTTGTACCCCAAAATTCGCCCTCTTTATTTTTTGATAAAATAATTGGTTACACTTAATCTATAGGTGAATTGCATACATATCGTTCATTGATCATATGGTAATGAGATTCAGAGCATCTCAATTTGTGGAAGAAACTGCGCCTTTCGGCCATTTCAGACTATTTCGAGTCAGAAATCGATATTTTTCGGTTCGTATGCTTGAGGCATAATTTTCTGGTCAGAAGGTCAGCTCGGGTTGATTATACAGACCTTTGAATCTTTCCATTGTGTTCTCTAGCTTATCTGTTCAGAATAAAAGCCATTTCGTCAAGAAAAGAGATTTTAACAGTTCATTTCTCAATAAAGTGAATTTTGGGTTTTTGGTGCATTTCAGGCGCTCCGGAAGGGATATCTCTCAGCTCGTTGGTTATTTTCTGATGATTTTTTACTGGAAAGTCTCTCTCCATATTATCTACAACTTTAATTCACAGGTCGGAAGCCAATTACGTGAAGAAAGTCTACAAAGAATTCAATCTTTCAGGTGGGGTAAACTGAATTTTATGGTTGAACCGTGTTCTCGGTACACTAAAAAATTCATAACTCTTGGCTGGAAACTCGAAACTGAGCAAGGCCGATGTCCAAAATTCCATCTCGGAGTCCTCTAAGACTTTCATTCACAAGCCGAGAGTTGATTCCTTACCAATTAATACTATAATTTCATTCTTTGGAGTTGATTTTGAGATGAACCGGGCATTTTTCATTTGACACACAATGTTCGAAAAATCATATCTCGCTCGATTTTTATCGAAACGAGGTGGGATCAGTGCAAAAAGTTCACAAATTCTGTTGGCTTCAATTGTTATGAACATTCCGAGTTCGGATTTTGATCAGAAGATCCTCGTTTGAGGCAATTTCTCCAGTGGCCTTAATAAAAAATTTACATGTTTCAGATGCCTGAAAAGTGTGCTGAAATTTCAAAAATTCATATCTTTGCAACCGATCATCCGATTGCATCGAAATTTTAAGTCACGCAAACAATTTTTTGTTCCGAACGTTTTTCGTTTAGAGTCTGAGTTCAAATTTTGTACGATTCTCGATGTTTTGGGTTGTGGACGAAAATAATTCGGATAATTGCGATTTGGGCCTAATCTTAGATCCAAGGCACTCCAAAGCCCAAAATTAGCACCTATAAATAAAAATTTTCTGTCACAAATTGGAGGAGGAGAATCATTTGTCAAATTTTCACCAAAAACTATCACTTTTCTCTCTCTTTTTTCTCTCAAATCTTAAGAACAATAAAAAAGGAATTTTTTTCTTTTTCTCTTGAGTCTCAACCCAAGCTCCTCCCTCTACCACCACAAGCACGAGTTGCAATTGTGAGGATGCGGAATGTAATTTCCCATTAAAAAAGCATTGCAACCCACCAAAATATATGAGCCAAACTACGACGCTCTGACATTCCCATTGCACGAGAGAATACATAGGCATCTTGTCACATGGCTCGATCAAGCAAACTTTGTAACTACTTTCTTCTTTTCCCCGTGTTTGTTTTCTTTCATTCTTTCATATGCATTTCCCTTAGCATAGCATTAGACACAGATGTAGCGATTAAGCATAGATACCCACACCCATTAGATAGAAAGTAGAAGTGGATACCGTAGAGTACTACGGGCGTGTGGGGTGCTAATACCTTCCCCTCGCGTAATAGACTCCCTTACTCGATCTCTCACTCGTAAGACCGTGATTTCTCCATTTCAGGTTTACTCGATATTTACCTTTCTCCTTATGTGAGATAAAAAAACGTTTGATGGAGACTTCATTGATATTATATTAGATGAGTTTGTCCAGTTCATTCAGTTGCGACTCCACTGAAGAACATACAGACCTCTTGTTGGTTCGTCCAAGAGTCGGCCCTAGCTTTTATTTTCCTGTCTATTGGGTGTTTATTTATTTACTTGCTTTATAGCATCATCCTTTTTATGTTTGCATTGCATCCTATGTGACATTTTATCGCTTTTATATATTGTATATGTTGTTGTGCTGGATCTGTATCTAGATTAGGTGGGAGTTACATGAAGTAAAAGGCCATGTACCCAGGCTATGAGCGACGTATATGAACACATAGGACTAGAGTGGAACATGGCGGCTACATATGTAGATCTTGTAGTGCGGTCATGTCGTCCACGCTTAGGGAAGGTTTCAAACAGGGTGTTATCGTCATCATGTAGGTGTTACGATGATAGTATTCTTAGGAGAACTTGATCCTAGAGTTACCTTGACCTTACCCAGACCTTAGTTTCACCCGTGAGTGGGGCAGGATCCTCCTTATTACAAGTACCGTTTGTGATTGTTGGTAACTTGATACTAATGGTGACTTGGTATTTCCTGATGGTGACCATGATTCTGTTATGTGGCATCTTCTAGTAGTTACTCTACCCATGGTTTTAATCTCGTGGGTTTCGTGGACCAGTCTAGATCAGAAATAGTACAACAAAGGATACATTGTCATGGAAGTCGTAAACCCATGATCAATGCACAATGCACTTGCATCATGGCATGTTTATTTTCTAAAAGAAATGTCGGAAAAAATACGTTATTTATCTAACCCTGCATGAATATCATTTCCAGGATTATTCTATGATCATTATTAGCATTAGGATGGATAGTGATGTCCAGACCAACACCGAGGTTCTCTAGAAATCTACCGTTTATTCCTTCTATTAGTTTGACATTTCTGAAGTGAGAGCGAGGGGTGCTCTTGTGCATGGGCCAATTGAAAAGAACTTCAGAGAGACGTGTGGAAACATATTACCTTTATTGATGTAGGATTATGAGTTTCATGCTATGCAATCTTTGTTGCAATTCTATGATCATGACTCGATGCTTTACCTTCCAAGACTATCGATTCATGACTCTCAAAGAATATTCCTTCCTCACAGGTATTAACATTACATGTAGCATGTCGTTTGTCGAGTACCGCTACTCCAAATTATGAATCCTTAAGCTAAAGCGCTTTATTTGCGTTAGAGATGTGAGCTAATTGGATCCCCAAGATAATACATGTGGACTTCGTGGATTTCTCTTGTCTAAAGGCGATGAATTTTAAAAAAAGATTGGTGAATCTTTAATGTAGTGTTAGCTACCATGATCTATGGAACGGTGATCTTCCCCGTTGTTGAAAAGTTTGTGGATTTTACTGCGATATCGGTGTTCATTAACAACAATCTAATTCCCACTGTCTTGGCTGACACTTATTATGTCATACACTCTCGTCATGGCAAAAAGGGGTGTGTCGTCTCTTGCATACCTTTGCTTTACAAGTGGTTCAAGACGCGCATGCCTAAGAAAGGAGCCTTTGTTGATTGTGCTAATTCCATGTTATGGTCCCGTCGTATCGTTTCACTAACTTCATACGATATTGTGTGGAACACCATGTCGAGTGGAGCCGGTATCATTGTGAGTTGTGGAGAATTCCTAAATGTTCCGTTGATGGGAACCAAAGGCTGCATCAACTATAATCCTATATTGGCACATTGTTAATTAGGATATCCTTTTAAGGAAGCACCCACTGCTCGTCAAATGACAGAAAGTGTCTGTTTTGCCAAGGGCAATGATCCAATTATGCTGAATAGAATTGTTGCAGCATGGCGCTAACTTCATAAGAGGGGAACAATTTTCTTTGGTCCAAAAGAGAACTATGCACTTGACCCTTACATGAATTGGTTAAAAGAGCGAGTCGTAGTTGTTTTGCTACCCTTTTGGAGGGAGGCACCTCTATATCCTCAACTTGATGATATAGTTGAAGGTCCATCATCTGATACCACCTCTTCTTCATCAACAGTTGTAGCCATGTCGGGATTTGTACGTGTAGAGCTCTAGAAGCAGCTCCAATAGGAGAGTTCAACCTTGAAGGCGCAATTGCAAGCTCAAGCCATGTATTTAGCATTTGCTTTAAAGGGCAAGAAGAAGTTATCCATTGAGATCGAGCAAACGGATCATGTCTTGAGTGATTATGGCTTACTTCAGAAGACCAAGAAGGTTAGAAGCAACAGTGCTTCGTCCTCCAACCAGTTGACCAAAAAGCTTGAGAAAACTCAAGAGAGGTTAGAAAAATTTTAAGTCGTCAATAGAAAGCTAAAGGAGAAGCATAACGAAGATATTCGAGCCCTTAGGAAGACACTCCGCAAGGAAGAATCTGATGCCAAAGAATCCCTCAAGCAGAAGAAAGAACTTGAAGCTGAAGTCCATATTCGTGACATATGGTTTCCTATCTAAAGAAATGGAAGAGTTGAAGATTCACTTCAAAGTCCATATATGAAGGATATGAGTCGCATGCTATGTTGAGAGGTCGCGACATCCATATGTCCAATTTGGTTACTGAAATCTAGGAACTCAAAGCGCAATTGGCTTCTCAACAAACTAATGCAAACATTAACTAATGAACTCGTATTTGTTACGAATCACCGTCAGGCTTGTTGGACGGGATTCACT
This sequence comes from Vicia sativa, assembly GCA_021764765.1. Taxonomy (NCBI): domain Eukaryota; kingdom Viridiplantae; phylum Streptophyta; class Magnoliopsida; order Fabales; family Fabaceae; genus Vicia; species Vicia sativa. The sequence continues at coordinate 90,491,372 of CM038795.1, forward strand.
TATTGTTATGTTTGTCTTAATACTCTCTGATTGTTGATTCTTGTTTGAACAATATTATTCATCTATGAATGGGTTGTTGGTTTGCAAATTAATTATATGATTGGATCTCTTGATGATTATCTTGTCGTTTATCCTATCATTATTTGATGCTTGATGAGAACTCGCAGGAACATCCTGGAAATGATCATTTCATACATCATACATTTCATTGCTTCTTTAACATCTCACGGATACAACACTAGAGAATTCAAAGAGACAAATGGAACAAGTGGCGAATATATGGACATGAACACCAAGATGGACACAAGGTTAATCGGTTGATCGAGACCATCAAAATATGGCTACTCAATAATCTGAGTCAAAGGCTCTTGTTTTGGGAAATGGTGCTGAAACCAACGAAAGGGCCCAAACTTTGGTCCATCCTCCAATCAACAACGACCCTATCAACGGCCTGGTTGATAATCAGGATGAAAATAGAGTTGTCAATTAGAGATGGGCTGAATGGAGGTCTGACTGGTGGTCTGCTCAAGGTCTAGTGAATTAGGTGGTGAACCATCCTACGCGTGTTGAGAATGGCAATGGAGTTGTGCCTCCACTCGTGATGAATCGGCAGGTTGAACAAGTTGTTGTGCGACTCTGATTCGCAAGGCATTCGATCCTATTCCTCAGCCAGAGGAAGATTACATGGAAGATTGATATTCTAATGTCGATGAACAAACTGAATTTGACAGGAAGTTGTGTATGCTTGAGGAGCATATGTGAGCTTTTGAAAACCAAGGAGTCGTTGGATTTGATATGACTGATCTGGGACTTGTGCCAGGGGTGAAAATCACTCCCAAATTCAAAGTTCCAGAATTGACTAAGTATAAGGGGAATACTTGTCCCAAGACTCACATAAGATCTTATTACCGGATGATGTCTACTCATTCAAAGGATGAAAAGCTCCTGATGCACTTCTTTCAGGATAGCTAGGTTGGTGGTCCTTTAGAATGGTATATAAATCTCAAAAATTCTCACATTTGAACTTGGAGAGATCTGGTTGAGGCGTTTGTTCAATAATACTAGTATAACAGGGACATGGCTTCGACGAGAACTCAATTGCAGGATGTATCTCAGAAGGCTAATGAATCGTTCAAAGAATATGCGCACAGAGATGGCACGAGATAACCGCGGAAGTCCAGCCTCCTATGATAGAGCATGAGATGGTGCAGATGTTTGCTAATACCCTACAGGGGCAATATTATGCAAGTTGTTTATGTTTGGATCCTTCGTTGACCTGATGATGATTGGTGAACGAATTGAAATCGAAATTAAATTAGGTAAGATTCAGGACACCAGTGTTGATAAAGGCCAGTCGAGTGGTACAAAGAAAGCGTTTGGCGGTTACAAGAAGAAATAGGGTGAATCTAGCGCTCTCTATGCCAAGAAAGGTAAAAGGACGTTTCAAGAATATGATCACCAAGCTTATGATTATTCCCACTGCTACTACACCTCAGGGACAAGCTTATGCCCCCAAGCAAGGGAATCGGTCTCAGGGGCTACCGAGGAAGTTTGATGATTTACCCATGTTGTACGCTAATGTTTTGAATCATCTATTAAAGTTAAAGATGATTGAATTGCGCACTTGGAAAGTTAATCTAAATAAGTTGCCGAAATATTTTGACGCCAATGCTAGGTGAGCCTTCCACTCCGATGGACAGGGGTACACTATTGAAAATTGTATTGCATTCAAGCACAAAGTTCAAGACGTGCTTGATTATGAAGCCATTATTTTGGCCCTCCGCCAACACCAAAAATCACTCAATATCCATTACCTCACCATGGTGTTTACGGTGATAATGCCATTTGTGATGGCGAGGATCTTGATCGGTTGTGAATGTTGATCAACAAACCACTCCTATGATGTGGATAAAAGAGAAATTGTTGATGCAGGGAGAATTCCTCGGGTGTGATCCTAATTGTGAAGATTGTCTGGTGCAGCCTAAAGGTTGTGAATCCTTGAAGAAAGAAATCAAAGTCTAATTGAAAGGAAGACCTTGCGGTTTAAGCGAGTGGTGGTAAGCAAGCGTCTTGCATGAGATTGATGTGGTGACCATCCGGTTCCCCAAAGAAAGTTCGATAATAATCCATGTGCCAGCTAAAAAGTTTCCTGTGATGATTATTGTACCAAGTCCAATACCTTATTCAAATGAGAAAGATATTAAGTGGTACTATGGTGCTAAGTTCTACCACAATCGGAAGATATTGAATGTTGATTACCCATTTGATAAAGATAAGGACCATCACGAGGTGAGCGATGTTGTGGGTGAGGTATAATAACCCATAGCGGTCGGTTATTCTCCGAAAGGCAAGTGCTAAGCCCCAATCTAGGGAAAGCAAAAGGAAAAATTATAATCGATGGTAATGAGTTGGCGGAAGATTTTGACCCCTATCTTGAATTGAATTTGGCCAAGGATGTGGTGAGCTCATGAGGTACATCCGAAAAAGTGATTACAAGATCATTGACCAGCTTAGTCAGACACCTTCAAAGATTTCTATCTTGGCTCTACTAAGAGATTCTGAGCCGCACATGAATGCCTTGATGAATTTGTTAGGAACTTTGTTCGGGCCTCAAGAAATCTTTGTTAATCAATTTGAAGGTATTGTGAATATCTTCTCTGCAAGCAACGAATTTGGTTTTACCAATTATGATCTACCTCCTGAAGGAAGGAACCATAACAAAGCTCTCCATATCTCTATGGAAGTTATCCATACAACTCTATCTCGTGTGCTGGTTGACACGGGGTCGTCTCTCAATGTTCTTCCAAAATCCGCTCTGATGAAGCTTGATTATGAAGGGGTTGTGCTCAGGCCAAGTGATTTGATCGTACAAGATTTTGATGGTTACATAAGGTTCATGTTTGGTGAAGTGAACTTGCCTGTGAAGATAGGTCCCCAGACTTTCAAGACGACTTTCTTTGTCATGGACATTAATCTGTCTTATTGATGTCTTCTTGGTCGCCCATGGATTCATGGGGCAAATGCGGTAACTTCTATCTTGCACCAAAAGCTTAATTTCATGGTTAATGGGAAGGTGATCACCATTTGTGGTGAATAATACTATGTTGTTAGTTGTTTGAGCTCTTTCCGATATGTGGAAGTCGAAGGTGAAATTCATGAGACTCCTATTCAGGCGTTTGAAACTGTCCAAGTTATCAAGACTGTGTTGAGGTTAAAACGCTAGAGGTATCAATGATGTCCTATTGTCAAGCTCGTGTTGTTGTTGAATCCGGACACCCTGGAGGTTGGGGTAAAGTGTTGGAGCTTCCGACACAGAAAGACAAGAAAGGTTTGGGTTATGTGCCTGAAAAAGCTCCTTTGACTATTCTTGCACGTCTGAAGATTCCTCCACCCATCAAGTTTGTTAGTTGAGGTGTTCAATTTGAGGATGTTGATGCTATTGGGGATGAGGCAGGCAGTGACTACAATATGGATCGCTGGAGTTATCCTACTATTTTGAGTCAGAGGCCTGCCAACTGGTTTTTTGAGGATGTCGCCATCATCATCGGTCTTCAAGAGTAATTTTCTTTTGTTTTTCATCATGAAATAATTCATACACTCTGCCCAAGGTGTAGTGAATCATGTTGTAGGGCCACCAATGTTTTGAATTTTCAAAGTTTATCATCAATAAAGGACATTTTTTGCATTCAAATATTTCGCTCCTTGTCTTTCTTTTACATTTTTTCAAACAACATTGGCAACGTGATCTTTATTTTTATTTTTTTAATCTAAAACTAAAATAAAGAATTAAAATCAATCATGCAAATCTAGACCCCCATTATTCCAAGATTTCAATGGTAATGACTTTGCTATGGCTACTTATGACTTTGAAAATCCAATCTATCAAGCTGACGAAGAAGATGAAGAAGATTGTGAAGTTCCCGAAGAGTTAGCCAGATTGTTGAGGAAAAAAGAGATATCTATTCATCCGCATGAAGAGACTTTGGAAGTGATCAAGTTGAGTACTGAGGAGGTCAAGAGAGAAGCCAAGATTGGGGTCGCATTAGAGGAAAGTGTCAAGAAGAGGTTGATTGAGATGCTCCGAGAGTATTCTGACATTCTCTCTTGGTCTTATAAAGACATGCATGGGCTGGATATTGATATTGTTGTGCATGAGTTGCCTTTTAAAGTAACTTGTCTGCCTATAAAACAGAAGCTTCATCGAACTCATCCTAAGATGTCGAAGAAGATTAAAGAGTAATTTCAAAAGCAGCTTGATGTTGGCTTTCAAAAAGTTGTTTCTTATCCTCCATGGGTTGCAAATATTGTACTAGTGCCAAAGAAAGACTGTAAGGTTAGGATGTGCATCGATTACAGGGACTTAAACAGAGCAAGCCCTAAAATACTGCTCAGGCTAAAGGGTTTTACTTCATGGATGGCTTTTCTCGCCATAATCAAATTAAGATGGAGCCAGATGATATGGAGAAAACTACTTTCATTACACCTTGGGGAACATTTTGTCACAAAGTGATGCCCTTCAGTTTGAAGAATGTTGGGGAAACTTATCAACGTGCGATGGTCACCCTCTTTCATGTTATGATGCATAGAGAGATTGAAGTTTATATTGATGATATGATTGGAAGATCCCAAACAGGAGAGGAACACCTTGTTCGTCTTTTGAAGCTCTCTGGAAGGTTAAGGAAATTTAGGCTGAGGCTGAATCCTAATAAATGTACCTTCGGGGTGAGTTCGGGAAAATTGTTGGGTTTCATTGTAAGAGAAAAAGGAATTGAGGTTGATCCTGCCAAAGTGAAAGCTATACCATAAATGCATGTGCCGAGAACAAAAAATAGGTTTGTGGTTTCTTAGGGAGGTTGAAATACATTTCTAGATTCATCTCTCATCTTACAACCACATGTGAACCGGTATTCATATTGTTGAGAAAAGATCAGACGGACAGATGGAATGATAATTGTCAATTGGCTTTTGACAAAATTAAAGAGTATTTGTATGAATCTCTAATTCTTTCACCTCCATTTGAAGGCAGGCCCTTGATTATGTATTTGACAGTGCTTGAAAGCTCAATGGGGTGTGTGTTGGGGCAACATGATGAGTCTGGTCGAAAAGAGCATGCCATATAATACCTGAAGCAATTGGATTTTCAAAAATCATTAAATTTTCAAAAATAAGTGAAATCACCACCTAATTTTATTTATTCCAAAAATAACGGGAAAATATAGATAAAACCCCACAGATGCGGATAAGGCGGTCTACGACCAAAAATATGGAATCGGGAGTCGGTTATGTAAGAGGAAGGTATTAGCACCTCTTACATCCATCGTATTCGATGGGACCCGTTTAATTCTAAGTGTGTGTGTATATTGCTAAGTTATGAATACAAAAGGAAAAAGGGTTTGTTTATTATTATTTTGATTTTGGCACGGTTTCGAAACCGTGTGCCTACGTATTCCCTTATGCAATGGGAAAGTCAAAACTCCGTAGTTCCTCTCAAAAGTGTTTTAAGTTGGTTGTGTTGATTTTATAAGAAAAATCATGCATTAGACATTTTAAATGCTTGAACTTGGACTTGTTTTGTTTGTTTGAAAAGCTTAAGTCCTCGTTCGTGTTTGAAATGGCTATTGCACACTCTTTGTAAGAAAAGAGTTTTAATGGTCACATATGAGCGAAAAAGGAATTGAGTGAGTTGAATTATTTTTAAGTGCGTGAAAAAGTACCGAACAATAGTACTAACGTCTTACGATTCAAATACTAGAAACCCGAGGAACTAATGCTCAGACGAGTCGTCTATCACCCAAAAAGGTTTTCTTATAAAAAGTGAGGTGAAACAAGTTCCACGTTATTTAGAAGTCTTTAAGCAATTGGTCTAGCGTCCAACGACTTAAAGACTAAGAGTTTATTTGGGACAAGTTTTTAAACAATTGGCCTAGCGTCCAACGACTTAAAAACTTGGATTTTATTATGAAAAAGGTTTTGAAAATGCACTCGATGTTGGATCGAGGTTTGTAAGTTAATTATGAAAGTGTTTCGGAACTCGATGCCCGAGGAAATGAGAAATGGAGTCGGGTTATGATTAATTAAGTATATGGACTTAATTAACCTCGTGAGGATAGGTGCTCCTATCGACTATGAGACCACAGTGCATGGAAAATTGGTATATAAACCAATGTTATTTTTGGGTTATGATTAACTAAAGCAACAAGGGCTTTAATTAACCTCGTGAGGATGGCCATGCCCATCCCCAACTATGAGACCCTTTAAGAAATTGGCTTATGAGCCAATCAAAAGAAGATCGAATTTATTTTTATATTAATTGTTCGTGACGTATAATGGTGAATAATCAGGTAAGCAGATAAACAATTAACACACAATACAATCGGAAATTTAAATAATTATTAGAAAAGATTTTTTCTATTTCATAAAAAATCAACTAATAGTTTAATCGATAAATTATCAAATAAAAACTATCAAAACTAATTATTATTTAGTACATCGAATTAAATTGCAGGTATAATTAAAATAAATGAATTTAAAAAGTTAAGAGTTAAGAAAATGGGCCTGGATTTAAGCTGAAGGAGGGGGTGTTGGAAGTAAAACAGAGCCCAAGCCCACCATCCACTGAGTCTTGTGTGGGAGATTCCATGAATGCCTTTGTGGACCATCAGTTTGGAGCGTTGGATCTGGACTTTCTGGGATCCGGCGGCTGAAAAAGAGGCAACACAGACACTACCATAGACCAATATACATAAGATGACAAAGAAACCAATCAGACAGTGACAAGTGTCACTGCCTGGGTTAGCCAAACAAAACAAAAAAAACACACCTTAGTTTATCCTAATACACTACTTATTTTAAATAATATGTATTTTAATAAAAAAAAAAGGATAAAGATTAGCAAAAACTTAACAACCAAAACCCAAGTCAGCTTCCACTTACGATCTTCTCTCTCTCTAAAAGAAAACGCTCTCTCTTCTCTCTTACTTTCTGATGGAACCTTGCCGGAAAATGTGAATGGCAGCCGCGTCGGATATCGCCTCACGGCGGGGACGGCGGCGGCGTGGCCCAGAAATGTGCTTTCTCTACATTATTTTGTTCGTCTTTTGCTTCTAACTACTAATACACTGTCTGTTTTCTCTAATTTTGCAGATTGGCCCTAGATCTAAAAATGAAAACCTAGCTATCTATTTCACGGTGGCAGTGATTATGATGCACTTGATGATGGTGATGGAAAAAAACGTAAGAGAATGGAGCCTGAGTCTCCTTGAGGATTCGATCAGAGACCTTAACTCGATGAGATCTTTCTTTTCTGAATGCCTTTCCTCTTCTTCTTTCTCTGTTCAGAACTTGGTTTTCTAAAAAAAGATGAATTTCTGAAGGGTTTCTTAGGTAGGAAAATGATGAAGAAAGAGGGTTAGGGTTTATAATGTTAGGGTTAGGGTTGATGGCTATCTTGGTTACAGTATTTACTGACTACGGTTTCTGTTAGTTTAGAACAATGTTGTTTTGGTTTTGTGATTTGAGAACAATGTTTACGGTTGGCTTTTGGTTTCGGCTTTTTGAGGAGAGCTGTTGGCTTTTGATTTTTGGTTTTTGAGAACCGAGAGTTGTTGGCTTTTTTTCTGGTTATTGGCTTTTTAGAACAGATGTTGCCTTGGCTTTTACTTTCTGGTTTGATTTTGAACAGACATTGCCTTGATTTTTGGTTATGGTTTTTTGAAATTGTTGGTTTTGGATCTGTTTTTTGAACTTGGCTTCTTGGAACAATGTTTGCTTTTTGCTTCTGTTTTTTTTTTGGCTTTTGGTATTCTGTTGTTCTCTCTTTAACAAAATTGCTTGATCTCTCTCTTTATCTCTTGGTCCAAATCAGTTTGAATTGTGTTGGAACTAGTCTTCTTTCTTCTCGTCTTCTTTGTCTTGATGTGTTGCTTGTCTTTTGCCTTGCCATTTTTAGCTATAACCTGTTGTGCTTTTTTAAAATGGCTTTACTGTCTTAGCAATTTGGGCTTTGTCTGCTGCTGGCTCACTGTTGTTCTCTGCTGCCCTTTGTTGTGCTGATAACCAAGATGCTTTTTGGGTGAAAAACTTTTACTTTGCTGATAACCATGATGCTTTTGGGTTAAAAAACTTTTCTTTGCTTGCTGCCTGCTGTCTAATATTGTGACTATGATGACAAAAACTGAGTTATAGCTTCTTTTGTGAACCAATTTGCTTTGTGATTTGCAAATGAAGCTCTTTTTTGCCAATGATTAATCTTGAACTTGGATTATGAGGCTTGGTATGATTTAAAACTCTTTAAACCTGATTCTTGCTAGAATTCCCTAATGATGAGCCATAATACAAATTGTTTGCACTAATTTTGTTTTGCTTGAATTAAATTGCTAATCATTGTTCCTTTCTTTTTGTGTTTCATGTAATGTGAACAAGGCAAAACAAGGGTTGAAGTAAATATGGAATCGAGGCAAATCATGGAGCTTGGAGTGTACGAAGAAAAATTCGAAACGTGGAGAGGCTTTATGTAGGAGAAAAACTGTTATTGGCCGTTGGAAGTCTTGTTTTTCCTTTTAGTAATTGTAAATTAGTTGTGAATACTTTGTAATAGTCTAAGAAATTTGTAAATATAGTGTATCTCTTGTAACCTTGCATTCTTGCAACTTGAATTTAAAGATTTCCAAGATTTGACTCCAAATGCCTATTTTTCAAATTCAAATTCCTTTAGCTCTTCAAAAATTTAAGTCTCTTTAAATCTTGTTTAGGATGGCACACTTCAAGAAACTTAACCTTATGTCAAAAGAAAGACCTCAATTATCTAAATAAATAGATCCATAAGCAAACTTGGGACCATAATCAAAAACCAAACATTAATACAAGGGGTTATACATCAATACATATGGTCTATGCATCAATACAAGTGGTTATGCATCAATACATATGGTCTATGCATCAATACATAACATGTATGCATCGATGCATACTGAAAGAAAAATGGAAAAAAATGAATTTGAACATGTATGCATTGACGCATACGATGCTTGTGTCGACGCAAGCTAGCTATGCATTGATGCATGAGCTTATGCATCGATGCATACTATACAGAAACAGAACATAACTTTTGAAAAATGGTTTCGGTCATATCTTTGCGACCGTAACTCCGATTTAGGCATAGTTGGTATCGTTGAAAAGCTTAGAGCACGTACTATCTATTAAAAACACTTTTAAGACCCAACAACTGAATTTTGAGGGATTGATATGGATTTCCATAGGAAGCATCCGTTGTAATGGTTTAAAGAAAAAAAGGATGTGAATAAACATAGGGTAAATTTTGGGGTGCGACAATACCTTAGAAAAAAATTTACCGGCTGTGAAACAAAATACTCACTGCTCGAGAAAACTTGTTGTGCTTTGGCTTAGGCTGCTCCCTGACTAAGACAGTATGTGTTGACTCATACCACCTTATTGATATCCAAAATGGATCCGATCAAGTACATCTTTAAAAATCCGGCTCTCACGGGAAGAGTAGCGTTGGAAAATGATTCTTCACGAGTATGATATCCGATAAACTACTCGAAGGCCATTAAGGGTAGTGTATTGGCGGATTACCTTACTCATCGACTTATGCAGGATGATTATCGGTAGATGAAGTTTGAATTTCGACGAGGATATTATGTTTATCGAGAGTGTAACATTAGGGCCGGATAAAGGACGAACCGAGATCGTGATGGACGATGGTGTTAGATGGTGCCTCTAATGCTATGGGAAATTTTGTTGGCATCATTATTACTTAACCACAAGGGTTTCATATCCCTTTAATTGGCAGGATTTGTTTTGAGCGTACAAATAATGTGGCCGAATATGAAGCTTGTATATTTGGGATCGAATCAGCCATTGATTTGAGAATCAAGATATTAGAAGTATATGGGGACTCTGCTCTAGTGATTAGCCAGATCAATGTAGATTGGGAGACTCGCCACCCTAATATGATTTCGTACAGAGATCATGTCTTGAAATTGATCTCATACTTTGGTGATATTACTTTCAATCATATCCCAAGAGAAGAGAATAACTTGGCAGACGCATTGGCTACTCTTTCATCCATGTTTAAAGTTAAATGGGCCAATGAAGCTCCCTCTATCACCATTATAAGGTTGGATGATCCAATGTTATGTTATGAGATGGAAGAGGAAGTCGATGAAAAGTCTTGGTTTTAAGATATCAAAAGGTATCTTGAAAAGCCTTGTTGGTGTCGTCGCTCTGTCGTGCTTTTCGGAGGGATGAATGCTTATTTAATTTATGTTGTTTTCTTTTCGGTTGAACCCAAGTTTTTATTTTGAGAAGTTGTTTCCTGGAACTAAGTTGTTTAAAAGATGCTATGTTTCGTTTAAAGTTTTGAAAGTTAAGAATTCGTTGTGTAGTTATTGAATAAAGTGGAAGCTTTTGGAAGACTAATTAATTGTTATAAGTTCTTTGGATTAATATGTGCTATGTATCCATTATGATAAGCTTTTATGTTGTTGGTTTTCGAATTATGAATGTAATGCCTTATATTTGTGGAATTTTTGGCACTCTGATTTCAATATAACTGTTGGGTAGATTTGGGGTGTTACATTAGTGGTATCAGAGCCTGGTTGGTCCGTTCGGCCAAAGTTGTTGAGTCTTTAACAATTGAGTATTGTTAATTATTTCTGACCATTGTTTATGTTGTAGTTATAAGTTGAGACGGATGGAAGGAACGATGCTGCGATTGTTGCTGCTTTGGAAGCAATGACTCATGCTATGGAGAATCAGCCGAATTTTGGCGGGGATGCTGGATCCCGTGGCTTGGCGACTTTCGGAGGAGAATCCTCTTACCTTCAAGGGCAAGTATGATCCGATGGAGCTTTGGATTAGTTGAAGGAGATGGAAAGAATCTTACGTGTGATGGACTGCATCCGCGCGAAGGTTCGTTATGGGACTCACGTGCTAGCGATCGAAGGCGATGGTGGTGGCTAGAGACTCGTCCGAGGTTGGAAGTTGCAGGTGAAGAGATCACTTGGGTTGTGTTCCTTAGAGAGTTTCTACGAAATTATTATCCTGAAGATATTTGGGGAAAAAAGGAAACTGAATTCCTCGAGCTGAAGTAAGTGAACAAGTTTGTTACTGAGTATGCTGTAAAGTTTGTGGAGTTGGCTAAGTTCTATCCGCACTATGGCGCGGAAACTGCTGAATTTTTGAAGTACATCAAGTTTGAGAACAGGTTGCGCTCAGAGATCAAGAAGGTAGTTAGATATCATAAAATTCGTGTTTTCTCTGATTTGGTGGATACTTGTAGAATTTTTGAAGAGGATAACAATGTTCTTTACAAGATAGTTAATGAGAAGAGGAGCAAGAATCAGAATCGTGGTAAGTTGTATGATGCTCCAAGTAGTAAGGGAAAACAGGAAGTTGCTGAGGGCCATAGAACTAGTAGGGGAGACGCTCCTGCTAGTGTGACTTGTTTCAAGTGTGGGAAACCTGGTCACAAGAGTAATGTGTGCACTGCTGCTGAGGTAAAAAAGTGTTTTCGTTGTGGTAAGGTTGGACATGCAGCTCCTGAAAGTAGGCATAAGGCGGATGTTTGTTTCAATTGTGGTGAAGAAAGGCATATTAGTACTCAGTGTCAGAAACTAAAGAAAGCGCCTGGTGCAAAGGTGTTCGCGCTGGTTGAAACTCCAATGGGTAATGAGGACAGAGATACTATAGGTACGTGTTTTGTGGATGTAACTTCGTTGATTGTTATGATTGTTGATGATTGAGTTGAAATGGAATTGCACGTATGCATTGGATTTAATTGTAGTAAGGTGTTCTTATATTGGAAGGTTAGATGTAGAGATAAGGTTACGGATGGTTATGTCGGACGAATTTTCGAGGGCAAAAATGTCCTAAGTAGAGGAGAGTTGTAACGCCCTGAAATTCATTTAATTATTTAATGGAATTAGTAAGAAATTATTTGTTGGAATTTAGTCAAAGAAAGAATTATCGGAATAATTATAAGGAGCATTAATGAATTTATAATTTTATTTAAGATGATTAAGTGAATTATCAGAAGTTGGAATTAATTAGTGATGAATTAATTTTGCTGTAGAATATTATTGGAAATAATATTAGAAATAAGTATGGATGAATAGAGTTATTTATTTAGACCTATTTGGTGTTAGAAGTAGTAGAAAGGAGGTGTAGAATTGGCCCAATAAGAATTTATGAGAGAAATAATAATTGATTTATTAATTAATAGGATAAAACATTAGACTTTTATATAATAGTAGTAGTAGTAGTAGTAGTAGAAATTATGTTTTCACGTAGAAAAGAAAAACAAGTGAAAGAGATTGGAGGCACAAGGGCTAGAAGAGGATACGAGAAGTGCACCACCGGAACCGAAAAAGTAAGATCCGATCAGAGTTAGAACGACCGTCAAATATAAGGTAAGGGGTGGGGTTCTAACTTTATAACTGGGTTTATGATGAATCATATGTGGGGATGAAATTATATAGAATTATCGTTGTCTATGTACTTTGTGTGAATGGAACTGTCTCATTGTTGTACCGGTGATATTAAGGTTGATCGATTGGGTATAAAGAATGGTATCTATAAAATAAAATTATTGTGGTATTTGATAAATTATATTGCAGTAAGTAAGTCGATGAGGTAGTTGAATCGAAACATTAAAAAAAATTGGTGAAGAAGAAGTAGGACGAACATCCCCATAATCAGAAGAGAAAAACAAAAATTGTATATATGTATGTAAGGTGGGGGTGACCACCCCTTATGCTACCAAGGAGGGAGGGCGACCGCCCTAAGGACTTGGTGATGGGTGAGGAGACCGCCCTTGTGCTCACGTAGGGGGGTCACTCTGTTTGTTATCTTAAGGCACGTTAAGCAAATATAGGTTATTTGATTGTAGTGCTTCAGCTTAGGATAGTGATCAGTTGATTTAATAATATTGGAAATAAATATATATATATATATATATATATATATATATATATATATGTTCGCGTTAAAGGTGGCCATGAGGATCTGACGTGAGTTCGGATCTTCGATCTTGATTTAAATCTTTTGATTTGTTTATAAAGATGCCGCGAGCATCAAGCTTTATTATTTTCAACACAAGAAAGATGATTTAATGATTATGAAAAGGGAAATGAAATACCCTCGATTGATATTGATATGCGTAACGACTAAGCGCAAACTAGACACAACGCATTGGGGAGATTCGAGTAAGGGGATTGTTATATAAAGGAGCAGATGGAGCATCCTAAATATATATGGTTATCCATAGCTTTTATATATGAATATGTTTGATCTGTTGTGTGTTTTTAATTTGCTATTTCTATGATTGGGAAAGTTTCTCCTTTGGATTTTAAGAAGATGATTATGTGGGATTCTAGGTTTTGTTATTATTGTGCTGCAAAGATCTATGGATCTTACGCATACATATCCTAGTGGGAATCGAGCATTTGTAGCTCGGATCTCTGAGTTCTATGGTTTGTTTGGTGCAGGGAGATAGAAATTTGCTCGGCAAGGATGAGACCTTGTGCCTCACGTATTCTCAAAAGGATGTTGAGAAAGTCGAGCAATCGTAGTTCCCACTTATGCTAGTGGAAAGCAGCGGGATGTTAGTAAGAGCAGACAAATGTCATCTTAATGAAAATGTATCTAATCTATTTCATCACATACATTTTGAAAAGTTTGATTGATTAAAATCTTTAAGTAAGTAAGTATTAGGTGTTTTGCTTGAGTGTACTGGCGTTACCACTTACATGTTTAAGAAAGATGTTTGAAAAGATGATTGAATCTTTTAGCTGTAAGTATTGGGTGTTTTGCTTGAGTGTACAAGCGTTACCACTTACAATTAACGGATGTTTTTGTTTAAAAGAGTTTGAAAAGTTTGAAAAGTTTTGAAAAGTTTTTGTATGTGATGTGATAGATGAGATACTTCTTCCATAGAGATGATAGATGTCTAAATCTCGGGAGAAATTGATTGGATTAAAGGGATGCTTTTAAAGCCCATGGGTCCTTGTATTATTAGCGAGGAGGCATTCGAGGGACATCGAGGTCGAGGTCCTTGTATGAAGCTCGAGAGGAAGCTATAGGGTATGGCTGGTTTTGGCTTGAAAGTTTCACAGAAATCATCCTTTCTTTGAGTAAGAGTAATTTCACGGGAAATTTTACTCATGGGAATTTTGAAAGTGATTTCAGGAAACCATCCTTTCGGGTTCTATCTTAGCGTGGGTGATTCTTTGTATTGGAAGCCCAAGAGGAGGCTATTAAGAGATTTCTGGTCTCTTTCATTGTATGATGCCCAAGAGGCTAAACTCAATGAGGAGTTCTTTTGAGCGAAGCCCGAGGAGCGACTCAGCAGTGTTTATCTTATATGAAGCCTAGCGGAGGCTAACTCGTGGGAAGAGTTTCTTTGTGCGAAGCCAGAAGGTGAACTCTGCTGGAGATAAAAATATCTTGTATGAAGCCCAGTGGAGGCTAAACTCATGATGGGGATGAGTTGTCTTGTATAAGCCAAGCGGAGGCTATCTTGTGGGAACCTATTTGGTTAGTCTAATTGTTATGTTATTTATTAGGCGGTTGTATAAGCAGTGTGTGTGTGTGATATGTATTCACGAGGAGTTTATGAAGGAAATATAAACAATGCATGATGTTTATTTCGTGAAATATAAACAAGTGTCGTGAGCGAACGTTTAAAGCAGCGTAACTTGATTATTCACAAGTTGAGCGTGTACAAGGAAATGAATATGTACAGACGAGTTTTTATGTACAAAGAAAGATGGATGTACATAGGAGGGTTGGGACTTACCGTAAGGGTGGCCCATTGATTTGAAAAGTTTCACAGGAATAATGCTTCTTTCAAATTCAATGGTATTTAGTGTAAAATGTACGGATGAAGCGAAATGATTGCTCAAAGTTTATCGTAAAAGTATTTTCAAAAGAAAGAGTATCATATTATATACGAGATAAAAAGTTTTGAAAAAGATACATGTTATGTACGGATAAAAGTTTGTTTTAAATATCGTGTTATGTACAAATAAAAAGTTTGATATGTACAAAGAAATATTATGTACATAAAAGAATGTTATGGGACTTACACGTGATGGAGGCCCATTGGTTTAAAGAAATCTTGCTCGGAGAAACCTTCCTTTAGAACCAATGGTTTGGTATAGAACAAGCGAATGAAAACAAATGAAAGAGATTTGTTTATGTTTGAATATTGACAAAGATGATTTGAATATGTACAAATAAAACTAAATATGTACATAAAGGGTTGGGACTTACACCCATTAGTTTGTTAAGTGTAAAGAACCAAAGTTGATTATAAATGAATTGTAAAAGAAATGTATTGAATGTTTGGGACTTGTGATGATCGATCGAGAAGAAGAAGCGAATTGAGTTTATCGTTTTGAATTGGATCGATTATGGTAAAAAGATGCAAGTTTTGATGAAATGTTTTGAAAAATGATTTTGAAAATGTTTTGAAATGTGAGGTTCATTTGTGAAAGGTTTTGAAAAAAATCGGAAGTCGAAAACTTGAAAAATTCACCTTTTAAGGAGGTTTGAAAAAGTGTTCAGAACGTCGTTTTCGGCTCGATTAAAATTTAATCAGATGAAAATATTTTTGGATTTTTTTGACATAATCATAAAATATATATATTAAATGACAAGTGTGCAAAAAATCATCTCAAAATGAGAAGTTTTGATTGGTTAAAAAAAATTGTTGAAGTTTTACAAAAAAAACATGAAAAATTGGAAAGTTTGTAAAAAGGAATGAAGAAAATGGTCTTGCTGGGTTTTGAACCTATGACCATGAGGTGATACGCGTGGCAGAAAGTACTAAGACCAAGCAAGCAACCACTGGGCCAACGCGTTTGGGATGTTTAGTGGATAAAGACACGCGTAGACATAAGATTGGAAATTTTGAATATTTGAAAATCAAGAACACATGAAGAACGCGCGCAGCCTGGGCTTATGATTTTGATTTTCAGTTTCATGGATCCGAGCTCAAATCTTCGTTTCTCAACCAATTTGAATGAAATAAACATCAAACTTGATCGGTTTTGCACCACGAATATGATTATGGTTGTTAATTTCATTTATTTTAAGCCTATCATGTTTTCGATTCGAAGAACACGTATGAACCCTAAAACGAATTTTTCAAATTAAATGATTCATGGTTCATGATTGTTTGATTTTTTTGAGGGCTATTGATCGTTAGAGGTGCGAGAAAAGATCGGCCAAGAGTTTTCTCAAATGGTGCAAGGAATTAAGAGAACCGGTTTAGTGTTCTTACGGAAAAGTGAGAATCGAAGGAGCTCAAAGCGTGTTTCCAGTTGCTATTTCTTGATCATTTAAGCTTCATCGGCATGTATGGATCTTTGTGAGGACAGCTTGCTTGCTTTGAATCCTTTCAATCAACCTAGCCAAGTCCACCTACAGACAGTTCAAAGTGAAACTCGAAAATGGGGTTAATGGTGTTACAGTTTCTTTGTGATTGATCGCATCATGTCTATGATGTATATGGATCATGTATGAATCATTAGAACACAGTTTGATCAAGCTCAACTCCAAATCCGATTGCTTGGCGGTTTTGGTTAAGAAAATGACATGAAGTGTGATTCTGAATTTTAGCTAGTTCTATGTTGATTTTAAGATTCAAATAGATTACATGTTAGTATTAGAACATGTTAGACACAAAAACTTTTCATGGTTTTCAGATTTCAAAATTTGCAATGTTTCTCAAAATAAGATGGATTTCTTGATTTTCAAGGAAATGAAGAAAAGCATGTATTTGTGAAGTTTTTGGTGTTGATTTCTCTTGAAATGCTATCCTTTTATAGGCAAGAGGTCGAAATGTTAGGCAAGGAAGGACATGGCATTTGCAATTTGAAGTTGCCTTAAAGGGCAAGAAAGGCATTTTGCCTTAAAAGGAAACTTCCTTTTTTTTACCATGTGCAAATTTATCCAAACTTGATCCAATCTTCAATCATCACTTTTCACTGATGTTTATCAGTTTGATGAGTCACTTGGCAAGTGTTAGAAGTGGTTTGAATGAGAAAACACAAAAAGACCTATAATTTGAAGTTATGGATTTTGAAAATCAAGTTTCATGGCACCTTTGGTTTCAATTTCAAAAACATAGCTAGCCTCCATGGATTTTGAATTTCTTGGACATTTTGGAAAGATTTTTCCATGATCTACAACTTTCATGTTTTGAGTTTTTTCAAATTCCAATTGGAACTAGGTGAAAAAATGGCTTGAAGTTTGGAAAAAATGTGAAATTTCAATACTTAGAAATTTTTCTAAGTTATAGAAATTTTGACTTTTTGTTGACTTTTCCAAATTCTTTGATTTTTGATGATCATGATGGATCATTTGAAGTATTTTGATGATGGAAAAAGTTTGGTTTTGAAAAAATTTGACCAAAAGTCAAAGTTTTGACTTTTCTGTGCAGATGAAATTTCATCAGATGCGTCTGAAAACGACTGATGAATTCTGTGAACCTCTGTGATGATTTGAATCCAGAAATTAGGTCAAGAGGTTATATCTAAGATATGATGACCAATCTCTATCCAAAAAAGTCACCCACTGCTCAAAAAGTCAGAGAATTCTCACACCCGATCAAAACCCTAATTGGTCGATCCTTGATTGATCTGTGAGAGAATTTGATATCTGAGGATGGAAGGGTGATGATTTGATCAAGATAGATCAAATGAGATGGAAGAATCTCAAACCCTAATTGGTCAGCTCTTGAATCAGATGAAAATCTGATGAAACCCTAATTTTGACCTGTGAATGCTATACCCGATTAATGCTGTCTGAGCTGTTAGCTATGAAATGATGCACATATATGGTGGTATATTAGGTCAAAAATTGGGGTATGACAATATATATAGAAGTTAATTGAAGAACATAAAATGGTTGTGTTATAATTAACAAGTAGTAGAAAATCAGGTGCTGATGCAAGTAAATTGCAGTTGCAGTCTTAGAAGAAAAATAGCAGGAACTGACAGTGAGGGGAAGTAATTTGGTACCAGTAGAATATATTAAGAAAGTTAGCAATTAAACTGCATAAATAATTAAATGACAGGTTTGATAATTTAGCAGTTGGAAAGAAATAGCAGAGTTAACATTTAACTGATATATTGTATTAGTAGCAGGTTTTGAAATAATAGTTAGTGGAGCGGTTAAAATAGCAGTGCGAAGGGGAAGTTGATGCATGGAATTAATTAAATTAGTATAATAAAATTAGTAGAATTTAGTTGATAATGAGCAGTGATAACCGTGAATAGAAATAATACCGAATTAGCCGAGTTAGTGAATTAAGCGGTAAAATTAGTTATCAAAATTAACCAAAATTTGTCAAGGTAGTTCATATATATTAGTAGGTAATTTGTGATTGGTTTGTTGTGTGAATTATGTTGAATACATTGTGTTGTTATTTTCCTTATGAATTATTAGCGATGTGTATGTTGTTGTTGTTTTATGTGAAGTTGCAGGATGTTTGATGTGATGTTTACCTCATTTATTGGTAAAGATTTTGGTGGTATAGGCTTATGCTGGCGTGAATTGTTGTTTATGTTGTGTGGCGTGCATTATTGAGTCACACATTTTCATCTATGAAGGCCTACTGTTGGCAGATTTGTGAAGAAGGCTTATGCATTGGACCTCTATTAATTGGAAATTAGTGAAGGGGGTTGAAGCCTTGTTGGTACCACATGCATATGCATTGTTGTGTCTCATTTTGAATTGGCATAAATGTGAATGTTGTGAAGGGAATTAATTGATGATGTTGTAACTGTGAAGTGATAATTTTGTATGATTTAATTCTAATATATTATTTATCATGCACTTTTTTATATTGATAGATATCTCACCCTTTATTTGTTTCGCCGTTGCCTTTATACTGGTAACGTGCAGATAACGAGGAGTAAAGACTTAGTAAGTTTGTCGGTGTCGTCACTGTGATACGTAGCACTCGGGGGGATGAATGCTTATTTGATTTATGTTATTTTCTTTTCGGTTGAACCCAAGTTGTTATTTTGAGAAGTTGTTTCTTGGAACTAAGTTGTTTAAAAGATGCTATGTTTCGTTTGAAATTTTGAAAGTTAAGAATCCACTGTGTAGTTATTGAATAAAGTTGAAGTATTTTGAAGAGTAATTAAATTTTATAAGTTCTTTGGATCAATATGTGTTATGTATCCATTATGATAAGCTTTTATGTTGTTGGTTTTCGAATTATGAATGTAATGCCTCATATTTGTGGAATTTTTGGCACTCTGATTTCAATATAACTGTTGGATAGATTTGAGGTGTTACAGTACTCATCCTTGTTTCAATTAACAATACTCATATTTAACACCAACTATTACAATTGAACCATGATCGGTGGTTTTTACACAGTTATTTAGCATTGAATTTCGTTATCGTTTCTTTTATTTGTCTAGTGATATATGTCATTTTATCGCATTTTACGCTTTGGTTATGTGTTTGAGTGTTTTCAGGGTCATAAAAATAAAACAGGATAAATCGGGGCAAAAGAAGTGCAAAAATCAGAATATTGGATGCCACAGATGCATCAACACGGGCCCCCGTGTGAATCAACACGGCCCGTGTTGAAAAGCCACTAAGCAAAAAAACCAAAGTCGGTGAATCAACACGGGCACCGTGTTGATTAACCCGTGTTGATTGCAGGCGCCCGCGTGAATCAACAACGCCCGTGTTGATTGGCTGGCGACAATATTTTTATTCAACGGATCAACACGGGCACCGTGTTAATCAACCTGACCCGTGTTGATGGACGGCGTAATGGAAACTTCACTTTTTAGTTTTGGACCTTTTCTTTGTCATTAAGGGTACTTTGGACTTTGGCTAAGACTTGGATGAGGTGAGACTATAAAAGGAATTTTGGAAAGAAAGGGGACTTTTGCCGTGAGAATTCCGGAGAGAAGATTGGAGAAAACAAGGGTTTCGGTGGAAGGAGGTTTTCATGAGCGAAAGGATTGAAGATCAAATTTCTCCTAATACTTGTAACATTTACAATTTATCTTACATTATCTTTGAATAGTATGAGTAGCTAAAACCCTAATGCTATGGGGTGTCCACGATTTGACTACTGTAACTATGTTGGCGTCTGGTGATCAATTTCATGGTTTTATTATTTAATTTAATCGTGCAATATTTTTATGCTTTCTTTGTCGGACCAACAAGAATTGATTTACGGTTAACAAGCAATTGGACCGCGGTTGTTAAGGTTTTATCGATTAGACTATAGTAGATATCACCTAGGACTAGGGATACTCTAAAGTTCGGATCTAACCCTTGATAAAACAAAGGCTTGATTTCATCATAAATCTCTAAGGACTTAGGATTTAAGATTGAAGGTTCAAGGTTTTCCACTAAGGACTTAGGGAAAATAACCTAAAGGGGTAATTGAATGTTTATGAACTTGTTGAAAAGATCGGGGCTCGAGGTTATTATAGGGCAAATTATACATCTTCCATAGCAGTTACTCATATCTCGAAATAGTCCTTAGCATTTAATTATTTATTTTAGTTGCAAATATTCTATTCTAGAAAATCAAACCTAAACTCTAGAAGTTTTTGTTTAATTGAACTATAGATTGAGCCGGATATCAATACAGTCCTTGAGATCGACATTGAGAAATTTCCTATTATTACAAGAGGCGAATAGTACACTTGCTATTTTTCGATCAAGTTTTTAGCGCCGTTATGCAAGGTTATCGAGTGTAATTTGAGTTCAATTAAAATTTTGTTGCTCGTCAACTAAAATTTTGTTTCTATTTATTTTATTTTATTACATTTTATTGTATTTTAGTTTATTTATTATTTTTGAATTTTGAATTTTATTTTATTATAAAAATTATTTAAAAAAAGTCGATTATTTTGTTTCATGAATTCTTCTATACTTTGTTACTAATAACTTGTTTGAGTTTTGTAGTCATGCATTATTTATATACATTGCCACTGTATCTCACGCATGTTGGGCCTTTGATTCGGGATTCACTTTGGAAGAAGCGGTGAAATTTTATAGCATATAGGAGGGAGGTAAGATTGTGGCGAAATTCTGATTGGAAAAAGAAGATGTGAAACAGGAAGAAGATTGCATAACATCGACGACAAAGATGTGGTAAGTATAGAAAAATCTGAGGTAAAAAGGGAATATGTGGAAGAAGAAATCAGACAACTTGAAGATGATCTAGTTTTGGATGAAACTACAAATTAAACATTTTTTGAAGATGTGGACATCCAACCTGAAAATCTTCAACAACGAGTCTCCCGAAATTATTTTCACAACAAGGAAAATGACAAACAAGAAATTGGAGTATTGGATGACATTTCGCCTTGTTTAACATCATCAAGCTGAAAATGATTTGGAAGCAGTATCATCACTACTTGAAGTTCATGAGATTTCTACCAAACAAAAGAAAGGAAAAAGATGATGTGTTTTTTCTATCACATAAGCCACCCTAACATGGGTGATGAACCGTTGAGCCATGCGACGTTAAATGAAGCGCTTCGTGGGAGGTAACCCACGCTTTTAATAACTTAGTTTTCTTTTTCTTTTTGTTTTGTTTTGTTTGCAGGTGATAAAAAAGGGATCATATCTTGCGAAAGTTAGGATACAACAGCTGGTGTTGCATTACCCTTTGTGAGTCACTTTTCTCGAGCTTGTTCTTAAACATTGGGGTCAATGTTTAGTTCAAGTTTGAGGGAGGTTTATTGCTTTGTTTGTTTATTTTTACTTGTTAAGTTGATGTTAAGTTGATGTTAAATGTTGTTGCTTTGTTTGTTTATTTTTACTTGTTAAGTTGATGTTAAGTTGATGTTAAATGCTGTGTAATAACACTAGTAGAAACTCTCCCAAGATTTTTCTAAATTTTGACCAAAATTTTTGTTTTGTTTTACACAAGAGCTTGTATTTCAATAAGATCGGGAATGATATTGTGTGAGATGCAGGGATGATTGTTTGAAGGTAGGAAATTCGGAATAATGTGACATTGATACGAGTCCAACGTGTAGATTCGTACTAGAGTGCTTAAAGTTTGCGAAGTACTCCTTGAATAGTTTATCTATACAGTCTGGCATAATTCAGATTCACATGCAGGTATGATTGGTTGAGAAGCAAATTAAAATGGCATTAAATGATGAAAAGACGGTAAAGGCAACCAGCCGCTAAGTTGGGTAGCCCTCACGAGTTATTCACCCAGGGGTTGATCCCCAAACGTCGTCCGGATAAAGGACAATAAATAACCAAAAGGTTTGAAAATATCATCGGTATTAAAAAGTGGCAAATGCTGCTTGTTTGGTGCCCAAATAAGTGAAGTTCTTGGCTAGTGATGTGCATGTGATGATTATCATAATTCTCAGTGCCTTAATCTGATTGTGCGAATGAAAGAGGAGGAAGCGAGAGAACACTTGATCGAAGCATAGTTGGAGAGGTATTTTCGTGTCATGTGAATGCCGAGGCGCACTACTTTCGAGCAATGAGGCGAACTCTTGCATATAGTACCGATCGCTTTGATTTTCATAAGTCTTGATAATCGTCGAGGTCAAGCAACAGTTTAAGTTTGGGGAATTTGATTGGTGGTTTTACAGGTTAGCATTGAATTTAGTTATCGTTTCTTTTATTTGTCTAGTGATATATGTCATTTTATCGCATTTTACGCTTTGGTTATGTGTTTGAGTGTTTTCAGGGTCATAAGAATAAAACAGGATAAATCGGGGCAAAAGAAGTGCAAAAATCAGAATATTGGATGCCACAGATGCATCAACACGGGCCCCCGTGTGAATCAACACGGCCCGTGTTGAAAAGCCACTAAGCAAAAAAACCAAAGTCGGTGAATCAACACGGGCACCGTGTTGATTAACTGCTTACCGTGTTGATTAACAGGCGCGCGTCGAATCAACACGCCCGTGTTGATTGGCACAGCAGCAAATATTTTTATTCAACGGATCAACACGGGCACCGTGTTAATCAACTGACCCGTGTTGATGGACCGCGTGGAAACTTCACTTTTTAGTTTTGGACCTTTTCTTTGTCATTAAGGGTACTTTGGACTTTGGCTAAGACTTGGATGAAATGAGACTATAAAAGGAATTTTGGAAAGAAGGGGACTTTTGCCGGTGAGAAATTCCGGAGAGAAGATTGGAAAACAAGGGTTTCGTGGGAGGAGGTTTTCATGAGCAGAAAGGATTGAAGATCAAATTTCTCCTAATACTTGTAACATTTACAATTTATCTTATTATCTTTGAATAGTATGAGTAGCTAAAACCCTAATGCTATGGGGTGTCCACGATTTGACTCTGTAACTATGTTGGCGTCTGAGTGATCAATTTCATGGTTTTATTATTTAATTTAATCGTGCAATATTTTTATGCTTTCTTTGTCGGACCAACAAGAATTGATTCTGGTTAACAAACAATTTGGACATGGTTGTTAAGGTTTTTATGATTAGACTATAGTAGATATCACCTAGGACTAGGGATACTCTAAAGTTACGGATCTAACCCTTGATAAAACAAAGGCTTGATTTCATCATAAATCTCTAAGGACTTAGGATTTAAGATTGAAGGTTCAAAGGTTTTCCACTAAGGACTTAGGGAAAATAACCTAAAGGGCTGTAATTGAATGTTTATGAACTTGTTGAAAGATCGGGGCTCAGGTTATTATAGGGCAAATTATACATCTTCCATAGCGGGTTACTCATATCCGAAATAGTCCTTAGCATTTATTTATTTATTTTAGTTGCAAATATTCTATTCTAGAAAATCAAACCTAAACTCTAGAAGTTTTGTTTAATTGAACTATAGATTGAGCGGATATCAATACGATCCTTGAGATCGACATTCGAAATTTCCTATTATTACAAGAGGAGAATAGTACACTTGCTATTTTCCGATCAAGTTTTTAGCGCCGTTCTTAATTGCAAGGTTATCGAGTGTAATTTGAGTTCAATTAAAATTTTGTTGCTCGTCAACTAAAATTTTGTTTCTATTTTATTTTATTTTATTACATTTTATTGTATTTTAGTTTATTTATTATTTTTGAATTTTGAATTTTATTTTATTATAAAAATTATTTAAAAAAAGTCGATTATTTTTGTTTCATGAATTCTTCTATACTTTGTTACTAATAACTTGTTTGAGTTTTGTAGTCATGCATTATTTATATACATTGCCACTGTATCTCACGCATGTTGGGCCTTTGATTGGGATTCACTTTGGAAGAGGCGGTAAATTTTATAGCATATAGGAGGAGGTAAGATTGTGGCGAAATTCTGATTGGAAAAAGAAGATGTGAAACCAGGAAGAAGATTGCATAACATCGGGCGACAAAGATGTGGTAAGTATAGAAAAATCGAGGTAAAAGGGAATATGTGGAAGAAGAAATCGACAACTTGAAGATGATCTAGTTTTGGATGAAACTACAAATTAAACATTTTTGAAGATGTGGACATCCACACGAAAATCTTCAACAACGAGTCTCCAAATTTTTCACAACAAGGAAAATGACAAACAAGAAATTGAGTATTGGATGACATTTACGCCTTGTTTAACATCATCAAGTGAAAATGATTTGGGCGATATCATCACTACTTGAAGTTCATGAGATTTCTACCAAACAAAAGAAAGGAAAAAGATGATGTGTTTTCTATCACATAAGCCACTAACATGGGTGATGAACCGTCGAGCCATGCGACGTTAAATGAAGCGCTTCGTGGGAGGTAACACGCTTTTAATAACAGTTTTCTTTTTCTTTTTGTTTTGTTTTGTTTGCGGGTGATAAAAAGGGATCTATCTTGCGAAAGTTAGGATACAACAGTGTGTTGCATTACCCTTTGTGAGTCACTTTTCTCGAGCTTGTTCTTAAACATTGGGGTCAATGTTTAGTTCAAGTTGGGGAGGTTTATTGCTTTGTTTGTTTATTTTTACTTGTTAAGTTGATGTTAAGTTGATGTTAAATGTTGTTGCTTTGTTTGTTTATTTTTACTTGTTAAGTTGATGTTAAGTTGATGTTAAATCTTTGTGTAATAACACTAGTAGAAACTCTCCCAAGATTTTTCTAAATTTTGACCAAAATTTTGTTTTGTTTTACAGAGCTTGTATTTCAATAAGATCGGGAATGATATTGTGTGAGATGGGGATGATTGTTTGAAGGTAGGAAATTGAATAATGTGACATTGATACGAGTCAGCGTGTAGATTCGTACTAGAGTGCTTAAAGTTTCGAAGTACTCCTTGAATAGTTTATCTATCTGATCGGCATAATTGATTCACATGCGAGTGCGATTGGTTGAGAAGCAAATTAAAATGGCATTAAATGATGAAAAGTCGGTAAAGGCAACCACCCGCTAAGTTGGGTAGCCCTCACTTTGAGTTATTCGGTCGAGGGGTTGATCCCCAACGTCGTCCGGATAAAGGACAATAAATAACCAAAAGGTTTGAAAATTTCATCGGTATTAAAAAGTGGCAAATGCTGCTTGTTTGGTGCCCAAATAAGTGAAGTTCTTGGCTAGTGATGTGCATGTGATGATTATCATAATTCTCGATTTAATCGATTGTGCGAATGAAAGGAGGAAAAGCGAGAAGAACACTTGATCTGAGCATAGTTGGAGAGGTATTTTCGTGTCATGTGAATGCCGAGGCGCACTACTTCGAGCAATGAGGCGAACTCTTGCATATAGTACCGATCGCTTTGATTTTCATAAGTGCTGATAATCGTCGCTTGAGGTCAAGCAACAGTTTAAGTTTGGGGGAATTTGATCGGTGGTTTTTACACAGTTATTTAGCATTGAATTTCGTTATCGTTTCTTTTATTTGTCTAGTGATATATGTCATTTTATCGTATTTTACGCTTTGGTTATGTGTTTGAGTGTTTTCGGGTCATAAGAATAAAAGCAGGATAAATCGGGGCAAAAGAAGTGCAAAAATCAGAATATTGGATGCCACAGATGCATCAACACGGGCCCCCGTGTGAATCAACATGGCCCGTGTTGAAAAGCCACTAGAAAACGCAAAAAAACCAAAGTCAGTGAATCAACACGGGCACCGTGTTGATTAACTACCGTGTTGATTAACAGGGCGCCGTCGAATCTGCCCGTGTTGATTGGCACGGCAACAAATATTTTTATTCAACGGATCAACACGGGCACCCGTGTTAATCAACACGGCCCGTGTTGATGGACGCGTGTGGAAACTTCACTTTTTTTAGTTTTGGACCTTTTCTTTGTCATTAAGGGTACTTTGGACTTTGGCTAAGACTTGGATGAGGTGAGACTATAAAAGGAATTTTGGAAGAGAAGGGGACTTTTGCGGTGAGAGAATTCGGGAGAAGATTGGAGCAAACAAGGGTTTCGGCGGAAGGAGGTTTTCATGAACAGAAAGGATTGAAGATTAAATTTCTCCCTAATACTTGTAACATTTACAATTTATCTTCTGTTATCTTTGAATAGTATGAGTAGCTAAAACCCTAATGCTATGGGGTGTCCCTGATTTGACTCTGTAACTATGTTGACGTCCTGAGTGATCAATTTCATGGTTTTATTATTTAATTTAATCGTGCAATATTTTTTATGCTTTCTTTGTCGGACCAACAAGAATTGATTCTGATTAACAATCAATTTGGACCGCGGTTGTTAAGGTTTTTATGCGATTAGACTATAGTAGATATCACCTAGGACTAGGGATACTCTAAAGTTACGGATCTAACCCTTGATAAAACAAAGGCTTGATTTCATCATAAATCTCTAAGGACTTAGGATTTAAGATTGAAGGTTCAAAGTTTTTCCCACTAAGGACTTTGGGAAAATAACCTAAAGTTTGGTAATTGAATGTTTATGAACTTGTTGAAAGATCGGGGCTCAAGGTTATTATAGGGCAAATTATACATCTTCCATAGCGGGTTACTCATATCTGAAAATAGTCCTTAGCATTTATTTATTTATTTTAGTTGCAAATATTCTATTCTAGAAAATCAAACCTAAACTCTAGAAGTTTTGTTTAATTGAACTATAGATTGAGCTGGATATCAATCACGATCCTTGAGATCGACATTAGAAATTTCCTATTATTACAAGAGGAGAATAGTACACTTGCTATTTTCCGATCAAGTTTTAGGCGCCGTTCTTTAAGGTTATCGAGTGTAATTTGAGTTCAATTAAAATTTTGTTGCTCGTCAACTAAAATTTTGTTTCTATTTTTATTTTATTTTATTACATTTTATTGTATTTTAGTTTATTTATTATTTTTGAATTTTGAATTTTATTTTATTATAAAAAATTATTTAAAAAAAAGGGTCTGATTATTTTTGTTTCATGAATTCTTCTATACTTTGTTACTAATAACTTGTTTGAGTTTTGTAGTCATGCATTATTTATATACATTGCCACCTGTATCTCACATGTTGGGCCTTTGATTCGGGATTCACTTTGGAAGAGGCGAGTGAAATTTTTATAGCATATAGGAGGGAGGTAAGATTGTGGCGAAAGTTACAGTTGGAAAAAGAAGATGTGAAACCAGAAGAAGATTGCATAACATCAGACGACAAAGATGTGGTAAGTATAGAAAAATCTGAGGTAAAAAGGGAATATGTGGAAGAAGAAATCAGACAACTTGAAGATGATCTAGTTTTGGATGAAACTACAAATTAAACATTTTTTGAAGATGTGGACATCAACAAAATCTTCAACAGAGTCTCCCCGGAAATTATTTTCACAACAAGGAAAATGACAAACAAGAAATTGACAGAGTATTGGATGACATTTACGCCTTGTTTAACATCATCAAGCTGAAAATGATTTGGAAGCAGTATCATCACTACTTGAAGTTCATGAGATTTCTACCAAACAAAAGAAAGGAAAAAGATGATGTGTTTTTTCTATCACATAAGCCACCCTAACATGGGTGATGAACCGTCGAGCCATGCGACGTTAAATGAAGCGCTTCGTGGGAGGTAACCCACGCTTTTAATAACTTAGTTTTCTTTTTCTTTTTGTTTTGTTTTGTTTGCGGGTGATAAAGGGATCTATCTTGCGAAAGTTAGGATACAACGGTGATGTTGCATTACCCTTTGTGAGTCACTTTTCTCGAGCTTGTTCTTAAACATTGGGGTCAATGTTTAGTTCAAGTTTGGGGGAGGTTTTATTGCTTTGTTTGTTTATTTTTACTTGTTAAGTTGATGTTAAGTTGATGTTAAATGTTGTTGCTTTGTTTGTTTATTTTTACTTGTTAAGTTGATGTTAAGTTGATGTTAAATGCTGTGTAATAACACTAGTAGAAACTCTCCCAAGATTTTTCTAAATTTTGACCAAAATTTTTGTTTTGTTTTACAAGAGCTTGTATTTCAATAAGATCGGGAATGATATTGTGTGAGATGCGAGGGATGATTGTTTGAAGGTAGGAAATTGAATAATGTGACATTGATACGAGTCAGCGTGTAGATTCGTACTAGAGTGCTTAAAGTTTGCGAAGTACTCCTTGAATAGTTTATCTATCTGATCGGCATAATTGATTCACATGCAGTGCGATTGGTTGAGAAGCAAATTAAAATGGCATTAAATGATGAAAAGTCGGTAAAGGCAACCAGCCCGCTAAGTTGGGTAGCCTACTGAGTTATTCGGTCCAAAGGGGTTGATCCCAAAGCGTCGTCCGGATAAAGGACAATAAATAACCAAAGGTTTGAAAATTTCATCGGTATTAAAAGTGGCAAATCTTTTGTTTGGTGCCCAAATAAGTGAAGTTCTTGGCTAGTGATGTGCATGTGATGATTATCATAATTCGATGCCTTAATCGATTGTGCGAATGAAAGAGGAGCGAGAAGAGAACACTTCGCGAAGCATAGTTGGAGAGGTATTTTCGTGTCATGTGAATCGCGGCACTACTTTCGAGCAATGAGGCGAACTCTTGCATATAGTACCGATCCTTTGATTTTCATAAGTGCTGATAATCGTCGCTTGAGGTCAAGCAACAGTTTAAGTTTGGGGGAATTTGATCGGTGGTTTTTACACAGTTATTTAGCATTGAATTTCGTTATCGTTTCTTTTATTTGTCTAGTGATATATGTCATTTTATCGTATTTTACGCTTTGGTTATGTGTTTGAGTGTTTTCAGGGTCATAAGAATAAAACAGGATAAATCGGGGCAAAAGAAGTGCAAAAATCAGAATATTGGATGCCACAGATGCATCAACACGGGCCCCCGTGTGAATCAACATGGCCCGTGTTGAAAAGCCACTAGAAAACGCAAAAAAAACCAAAGTCGGTGAATCAACGGGCACCGTGTTGATTAACTCTTGCCGTGTTGATTAACAGGCGCCGCGTCGAATCGCCGCGTGTTGATTGGCTGGCACAAATATTTTTATTCAACGGATCAACACGGGCACCGTGTTAATCAACCTGACCCGTGTTGATGGGCGCGATAAACTTCACTTTTTAGTTTTGGACCTTTTCTTTGTCATTAAGGGTACTTTGGACTTTGGCTAAGACTTGGATGAGGTGAGACTATAAAAGGAATTTTGGAAAGAAGGGGACTTTTGCCGTGAGAATTCGGGAGAAGATTGGAGCAAACAAGGGTTTCGGGAAGGAGGTTTTCATGAGCAGAAAAGATTGAAGATTAAATTTCTCCCTAATACTTGTAACATTTACAATTTATCTTATTATCTTTGAATAGTATGAGTAGCTAAAACCCTAATGCTATGGGGTGTCCACGATTTGACTCTGTAACTATGTTGGCGTCTGAGTGATCAATTTCATGGTTTTATTATTTAATTTAATCGTGCAATATTTTTTATGCTTTCTTTGTCGGACCAACAAGAATTGATTCTGTTAACAATCAATTTGGACCATGTTGTTAAGGTTTTATGCGATTAGACTATAGTAGATATCACCTAGGACTAGGGATACTCTAAAGTTACGGATCTAACCCTTGATAAAACAAAGGCTTGATTTCATCATAAATCTCTAAGGACTTAGGATTTAAGATTGAAGGTTCAAAGGTTTTCCACTAAGGACTTTGGGAAAATAACCTAAAGAAATGGTAATTGAATGTTTATGAACTTGTTGAAAAGATCAGGGCTCAAGGTTATTATAGGGCAAATTATACATCTTCCATAGCAGGTTACTCATATCTGTCGAAATAGTCCTTAGCATTTATTTATTTATTTTAGTTGCAAATATTCTATTCTAGAAAATCAAACCTAAACTCTAGAAGTTTTGTTTAATTGAACTATAGATTGAGCCGGATATCAATCGCGATCCTTGAGATCGACATTGAAATTTCCTATATATTACAAGAAGCGAGAATAGTACACTTGCTATTTTTCCGATCAAGTTTTTAGCGCCGTTCTTGCAAAGGTTATCGAGTGTAATTTGAGTTCAATTAAAATTTTGTTGCTCGTCAACTAAAATTTTGTTTCTATTTTTATTTTATTTTATTACATTTTATTGTATTTTAGTTTATTTATTATTTTTGAATTTTGAATTTTATTTTATTATAAAAATTATTTAAAAAAATACGATTATTTTTGTTTCATGAATTCTTCTATACTTTGTTACTAATAACTTGTTTGAGTTTTGTAGTCATGCATTATTTATATACATTGCCACTGTATCTCGCATGTTGGGCCTTTGATTCGGGATTCACTTTGGAAGAAGCGTGAAATTTTATAGCATATAGGAGGAGGTAAGATTGTGGCGAAATTCTGATTGGAAAAGAAGATGTGAAACGGAAGAAGATTGCATAACATCGGGCGACAAAGATGTGGTAAGTATAGAAAAATCGAGGTAAAAGGAATATGTGGAAGAAGAAATCGAGACAACTTGAAGATGATCTAGTTTTGGATGAAACTACAAATTAAACATTTTTGAAGATGTGGACATCCAACACGAAAATCTTCACAAGTCTCCCGAAATTATTTTCACAACAAGGAAAATGACAAACAAGAAATTGTGAGTATTGGATGACATTTACGCCTTGTTTAACATCATCAAGTGAAAATGATTTGGAAGCGATCATCACTACTTGAAGTTCATGAGATTTCTACCAAACAAAAGAAAGGAAAAAGATGATGTGTTTTTTCTATCACATAAGCCACCCTAACATGGGTGATGAACCGTCGAGCCATGCGACGTTAAATGAAGCGCTTCGTGGGAGGTAACCCACGCTTTTAATAACAGTTTTCTTTTCTTTTGTTTTGTTTTGTTTGCGGTGATAAAAGGGATCTATCTTGCGAAAGTTAGGATACAACGGTGTTGCATTACCCTTTGTGAGTCACTTTTCTCGAGCTTGTTCTTAAACATTGGGGTCAATGTTTAGTTCAAGTTTGGGGGAGGTTTTATTGCTTTGTTTGTTTATTTTTACTTGTTAAGTTGATGTTAAGTTGATGTTAAATGTTGTTGCTTTGTTTGTTTATTTTTACTTGTTAAGTTGATGTTAAGTTGATGTTAAATCTTTGTGTAATAACACTAGTAGAAACTCTCCCAAGATTTTCTAAATTTTGACCAAAATTTTTGTTTTGTTTACGAGCTTGTATTTCAATAAGATCGGGAATGATATTGTGTGAGATGCAGGGATGATTGTTTGAAGGTAGGAAATTCGGAATAATGTGACATTGATACGAGTCAAGCGTGTAGATTCGTACTAGAGTGCTTAAAGTTTGCGTACTCCTTGAATAGTTTATCTATCTGATCGGCATAATTGATTCACATGCGAGTACGATTGGTTGAGAAGCAAATTAAAATGGCATTAAATGATGAAAAGTCGGTAAAAAAGCTTGACCCGCTAAGTTGGGTAGCCTCACGGGTTATTCGGTCAAAGGGGTTGATCCCCACGTCGTCGGATAAAGGACAATAAATAACCAAAAGGTTTGAAAATTTCATCGGTATTAAAAAGTGGCAAATGCTGCTTGTTTGGTGCCCAAATAAGTGAAGTTCTTGGCTAGTGATGTGCATGTGATGATTATCATAATTCTCAGTGCCTTAATCTGATTGTGCGAATGAAAGAGGAGGAAAAGCAGAAAGAGAACACTTGTCTGACATAGTTGGAGAGGTATTTTCGTGTCATGTGAATGCCGAGCGCACTACTTTCTGAGCAATGAGAACTGAACTCTTGCATATGAGTACCGATCTGCTTTGATTTTCATAAGTGCTGATAATCGTCGCTTGAGGTCAAGCAACAGTTTAAGTTTGGGGGAATTTGATCGGTGGTTTTTACACAGTTATTTAGCATTGAATTTCGTTATCGTTTCTTTTATTTGTCTAGTGATATATGTCATTTTATCGTATTTTACGCTTTGGTTATGTGTTTGAGTGTTTTCAGGGTCATAAGAATAAAACAGGATAAATCGGGGCAAAAGAAGTGCAAAAATCAGAATATTGGATGCCACAGATGCATCAACACGGGCCCCCGTGTGAATCAACATGGCCCGTGTTGAAAAGCCACTAGAAAACGCAAAAAAACCAAAGTCAGTGAATCAACACGGGCACCCGTGTTGATTAACTGCCCGTGTTGATTAACAGGCGCCGCGTCGAATCAACACCCGTGTTGATTGGCTGGCAACAAATATTTTTATTCAACGGATCAACACGGGCACCGTGTTAATCAACACTGACGTGTTGATGGGCGAATGGAAACTTCACTTTTTAGTTTTGGACCTTTTCTTTGTCATTAAGGGTACTTTGGACTTTGGCTAAGACTTGGATGAGGTGAGACTATAAAAGGAATTTTGGAAAGAAAGGGGACTTTTGGAGAGAATTCAGGAGAGAAGATTGGAGCAAACAAGGGTTTCGGAAGGAGGTTTTCATGAGCAGAAAGGATTGAAGATTAAATTTCTCCTAATACTTGTAACATTTACAATTTATCTTACATTATCTTTGAATAGTATGAGTAGCTAAAACCCTAATGCTATGGGGTGTCCTGATTTGACTCTGTAACTATGTTGGCGTCTGAGTGATCAATTTCATGGTTTTATTATTTAATTTAATCGTGCAATATTTTTATGCTTTCTTTGTCGGACCAACAATTGATTCTGATTAACAATCAATTTGGACCCGGTTGTTAAGGTTTTTATCGATTAGACTATAGTAGATATCACCTAGGACTAGGGATACTCTAAAGTTACGGATCTAACCCTTGATAAAACAAAGGCTTGATTTCATCATAAATCTCTAAGGACTTAGGATTTAAGATTGAAGGTTCAAAGGTTTTCCCACTAAGGACTTTGGGAAAATAACCTAAAGAAATGGTAATTGAATGTTTATGAACTTGTTGAAAAGATCAGGGCTCAAGGTTATTATAGGGCAAATTATACATCTTCCATAGCAGGTTACTCATATCTATCGAAATAGTCCTTAGCATTTATTTATTTATTTTAGTTGCAAATATTCTATTCTAGAAAATCAAACCTAAACTCTAGAAGTTTTGTTTAATTGAACTATAGATTGAGCGGATATCAATCTGGATCCTTGAGATCGACATTCGAGAATTTCCTATTATTACAAGAGCGAGAATAGTACACTTGCTATTTTCCGATCAAGTTTTAAGCGCTTCTTAAAGTGCACAAGGTTATCGAGTGTAATTTGAGTTCAATTAAAATTTTGTTGCTCGTCAACTAAAATTTTGTTTATTTTATTTTATTTTATTACATTTTATTGTATTTTAGTTTATTTATTATTTTTGAATTTTGAATTTTATTTTATTATAAAAATTATTTAAAAAAAAGGTCGATTATTTTTGTTTCATGAATTCTTCTATACTTTGTTACTAATAACTTGTTTGAGTTTTGTAGTCATGCATTATTTATATACATTGCCACTGTCTCTGCATGTTTGGGCCTTTGATTCGGATTCACTTTGGAAGGCGTGAAATTTTTATAGCATATAGGAGGAGGTAAGATTGTGGCGAAATTCTGATTGGAAAAAGATGTGAAACGGAAGAAGATTGCATAACATCGAGACGACAAAGATGTGGTAAGTATAGAAAATCGAGGTAAAGGGAATATGTGGAAGAAGAAATGAGACAACTTGAAGATGATCTAGTTTTGGATGAAACTACAAATTAAACATTTTTGAAGATGTGGACATCCACTGAAAATCTTCAACGAGTCTCCCGAAATTATTTTCACAACAAGGAAAATGACAAACAAGAAATTGCAGTATTGGATGACATTTCGCCTTGTTTAACATCATCAAAAAATGATTTGGAAGCGATATCATCACTACTTGAAGTTCATGAGATTTCTACCAAACAAAAGAAAGGAAAAGATGATGTGTTTTTCTATCACATAAGCCACCTAACATGGGTGATGAACCGTCGAGCCATGCGGCGTTAAATGAAGCGCTTCGTGGGGTAACCCGCGCTTTTAATAACAGTTTTC
Organism: Vicia sativa; assembly: GCA_021764765.1. Classification (NCBI taxonomy): domain Eukaryota; kingdom Viridiplantae; phylum Streptophyta; class Magnoliopsida; order Fabales; family Fabaceae; genus Vicia; species Vicia sativa. The sequence continues at coordinate 90,525,775 of CM038795.1, forward strand.
TTTCTTTTGTTTTGTTTTGTTTGCGGTGATAAAAAGGGATCCTATCTTGCGAAAGTTAGGATCTGACGGGTGTTGCATTACCCTTTGTGAGTCACTTTTCTCAGCTTGTTCTTAAAAATTGGGGTCAATGTTTAGTTCAAGTTTGGGGAGGTTTTATTGCTTTGTTTGTTTATTTTTACTTGTTAAGTTGATGTTAAGTTGATGTTAAATGTTGTTGCTTTGTTTGTTTATTTTACTTGTTAAGTTGATGTTAAGTTGATGTTAAATCTTTGTGTAATAACACTAGTAGAAACTCTCCCAAGATTTTTCTAAATTTTGACCAAAATTTTTGTTTTGTTTTACCAAGAGCTTGTATTTCAATAAGATGGGAATGATATTGTGTGAGATGCGAGGATGATTGTTTGAAGGTAGGAAATTGAATAATGTGACATTGATACGAGTCAACGTGTAGATTCGTACTAGAGTGCTTAAAGTTTCGAATACTCCTTGAATAGTTTATCTATCTGATCGGCATAATTGATTCACATGCGGTATGATTGGTTGAGAAGCAAATTAAAATGGCATTAAATGATGAAAAGGCGGTAAAAGCTTGACCAGCTAAGTTAGGTAGCCCACCGGGTTATTCAATTGAGGGGTTGATCCCCAACGTCGTCCGGATAAAGGACAATAAATAACCAAAAGGTTTGAAAATTTCATCGGTATTAAAAGTGGCAAATCTTGCTTGTTTGGTGCCCAAATAAGTGAAGTTCTTGGCTAGTGATGTGCATGTGATGATTATCATAATTCTCGATTGCCTTAATCGATTGTGCGAATGAAAGAGGAGGAAGCGAGAAAGAGAACACTTGATCTGAAGCATAGTTGGAGAGGTATTTTAGTGTCATGTGAATGCGGCGCACTACTTTACGAGCAATGAGGCGAACTCTTGCATATAGTACCGATGCTTTGATTTTCATAAGTCTTGATAATCGTCGCTGAGGTCAAGCAACGTTTAAGTTTAGGGAATTTGATCGGTCGTTTTACGATTATTTAGCATTGAATTTCGTTATCGTTTCTTTTATTTGTCTAGTGATATATGTCATTTTATCGCATTTCGCGCTTTGGTTATGTGTTTGAGTGTTTTCGGGTCATAAGAATAAAGCAGGATAAATCGGGGCAAAAGTGCAAAATCGGAATATTGGATGCCACGGATGCATCAACCACGGGCCCGTGTGAATCAACATGGCCCGTGTTGAAAAGCCACTAAGCATAAAAAACCAAAGTCGGTGAATCAACACGGGCACCGTGTTGATTAACTGCTGTGTTGATTAACTGCCGTGTTGATTAACACGCAGCGTCGAATCAACCGCCGCGTGTTGATTGGCTGGCAACAAATATTTTTATTCAACGGATCAACACGGGCACCCGTGTTAATCATGACCCGTGTTGATGGATGGCGTGTGGAAACTTCACTTTTTTGTTTTGGACCTTTTCTTTGTCATTAAGGGTACTTTGGACTTTGGCTAAGACTTGGATGAGGTGAGACTATAAAAGGAATTTTGGAAAAGAAAGGGGACTTTTGCCGTAGAGAATTCAGGAGAGAATATTGGAGCAAACAAGGGTTTCGTGGAAGGAGGTTTTCATGAGCAGAAAAGGATTGAAGATCAATTTCTCCCTAATACTTGTAACATTTACAATTTATCTTCATTATCTTTGAATAGTATGAGTAGCTAAAACCCTAATGCTATAGGGTGTCCACGATTTGACTCTGTAACTATGTTGGCGTCACATGATCAATTTCATGGTTTTATTATTTAATTTAATCGTGCAATATTTTTATGCTTTCTTTGTCGGACCAACAAAATTGATTCTGTTAACAATCAATGGACCGCGGTTATTAAGGTTTTATCGATTAGACTATAGTAGATATCACCTAGGACTAGGGATACTCTAAATTCTGGATCTAACCCTTGATAAAACAAAGGCTTGATTTCATCATAAATCTCTAAGGACTTAGGATTTAAGATTGAAGGTTCAAAGGTTTTCCAGCTAAGGACTTAGGGAAAATAACCTAAAGAATTGAATGTTTATGAACTTGTTGAAAAGATCGGGGCTCAAGGTTATTATAGGGCAAATTATACATCTTCCATAGCGAGTTACTCATATCTGTCGAAATAGTCCTTAGCATTTATTTATTTATTTTAGTTGCAAATATTCTATTCTAGAAAATCAAACCTAAACTCTAGAAGTTTTTGTTTAATTGAACTATAGATTGAGCGGATATCAATCATGAGTCCTTGAGATCGACATTGGGAATTTCTATTATTAGAGGCGAGAATAGTGCACTTGCTATTTTTCGATCAAACCATAATACTCATCTTGTTTCAATTAACAATACTAATATTTAACCTATTGGTACAATTGAACCCAATACTCATCTTGTTTCAATTAACAATACTCATAGTTAACACAAACTGTTACAATTGAACCACATTACAGAAGCAACCACAGAAGCAACCACATTACAATTGAAGCACTCAACAAAACATAACTTTTAAAACAACATAATTAGATACATAAACCTCTAATCAATACATAAATTTCACTGCCAAATAAACATTGAAAAGGATGGAAAATACAAGACAAATCTTTATCATTTTTCCTAAATTTTCCTAAATTTTCTTCTTCTTTAAGTTTCTTCTTTAGAATTTTCTTCTTCTTCATATCCTCGTAAACTCTTTCAAATAGACCCTTGCTTCCCCTTCTTCATACTCGAGACTTCAACTTTGGCACTCGGCAATGCACATCTCCCGTCTCATTTGCCCGGATAAACAAATCAGTCTACGCAATATCCCGAGCGGACATCTCGAGAATAATCTCCCTTTGTTGGATCCTTCTTGCTGGTAAGACACCATCGGTCTATTACATCCACATAGGCGACCACCTCGACTCTTCATGGAAGATGATGAAAGCGACCCACCAAATGTTGAACTTGCCTTTGAATTCTCCATGTTTTTCAAATTGACATAGGCTACTGAGTTCGGGGGCGAAATAATAGAGGTAGATGGGCGAAAATGAAGGATGGAGAGGAATGAGCTAATAGATGGAGAGGATGAACAACAAATTAGGGCAACAACGTTTGTGAATCCATGAATATTTGTCAACAAAAATCCAAACTAAAAGAAATTACATGTGTCCTGCCATGTCATCTCGTCGATTAGCGACAATTGGCGTTGGGGACTATTATTGTGGATGGAAAATATTAGGGGACGAAACATTAAAGGAAAGCGTTCTGAGGGACTAAACTTGATAATGGCAATATTTAGAGGACCAAAAATATATTTAAACCTAAAAAAATAATGAGTTATTGAAAAACTTAGCTGGCTCTATCAAGCGTCTAATGGCAAGGGTCCTAGGAAGAAGTTTCTTAAAATGGTTGCTACGGAAACAATTTACCATATTTGGAATACTAGGAATAAAATGATATTCCAAGAGGCCTTGATAGATAATATGGACTGTCAAACAATTCATGAGATTATTAGGAGGTGTGTGGAACTAGATAGTAAGGTTGCAATGTATTCTTATAGGAGGTGATTTGGTTGGGGCCTGTTTTATGGCTTCTTGGGTTGTTTAGCCTGCTTGCTTTTCAGGGTCTTTGTGTGCATGGATCTTAGATCGGTTGTGTATTCTTTGTTTTTTGGAATAAATTTTTTCTTTGCTCCAAAAAATAAATAAAATAAAATAAATTATTTTAGAGTTATTTTTCAAAATAATATATTATAAATCATATATATTTTATTAATTTTTTTATCGTATAAAATAAAAATTCACAAATTAAATAATATAATTCAAACAAAAAACAGTTGAAATAAATAAAGTTATTAATAATTATTTTAGCATGTAAATATTTACAATGAATAGTTATCCTTCTTATACTGTTTCAATTTGTATTCCTTTATAGCATGTTAATACTAGTTGTTTTTAAATTTAAAAAAAATTACATTGGAAATATGCATTTTTATTCTCAATTTAATACGACAAGGAGTGATTTATAATTATTAAAAGTTTAGTGTAGAGTATAAACTATTGTCTTTTTAATAATATAATAGGTGGCATATTTTGAACCAATGCAATTATAACAATTCAGATGGGTAAAGTTATTCATCTTTTCTTTTCTTTTTTTTTGAAAAGAGGGTTAAAAGCTCGGAGAAACAAAATTACAGTTAATAATTCTAGAAAAGAAGTTCCGACCTCATGCAGCGTATATGGTCTAAATCTTTAGGGCAAACCTCAGAATAATATACTCCTCTTGCATAGTAAAGCTGTAATTCGCCAATGCATACGCCATGATTCGTTTTCTATGGACATGTATGAGTTGCATCTCCGCGATCCTCCACAATTTAATAATGTGGTTCAGGTTAATTCCATCTCGATGTGTTCTTCGCTTCTCATTAATATCTTTATACACC